>ML294879.1:16497-52172 GCA_005239495.1 Nicotiana undulata | reverse complement strand
AAAAAAATTAAAATATTAGGTAACCGGCCCGGCCCGGCCCGTTAAACCCCCTACCCGTACGAGCTATTTTTTACCCGGATAAACCCAAACCCGTTAACAATTAACCGTAACCGGCCCGGTTTGTAACCCGTCCGGTTCCTAATTTTCCCTAGCCCGCCCGGCCCGGCCCGCCCGTTAGCCACCTTTAGCTAGAGGACCATCAGTGACTATGTCCCAAAGTTCATAGTCTTCTCCAATCAAGTGATCTTTCATCCTGTTCTTCCACCAGGAGTAATACTGGACATTANTAAACACCTACTACAAACCACTAGACTCAAAAGACAATAGATGGAACTGATTCTTCTAGCTGGTTCAAGTAGCTTTTGTGTCGCACAAAGATTCTTCTTGCAAAATTGCTTTGGTAATTTTGCTTTCAGTTCTTGTTTCACTTCTGTGTTTGCGCTTCAATTCTTCAGCAGGAATGCTTCAACACTTTATAGAGTCAGTAGTTGAGATGTTGTTGTTCAGTTCTAATGCAACTCTTCCTTGGTGGAAGAGTTTGTGTTTATCTCAACTTCCTTGATCTCGTTTCTGTCCTACCTGAAATCAAACTACATCTTCTTATCAATTTGCAACTTTTTTGCTTAGGAGATAACCTCTTAGTTCACAGATAATGTTTGTCTCCTGTGCATGGACGCTTTTTGTACCAATGGGTCTATTTGACTCTGTTTGCCCTGATGGACCTGGTTCAACTGGGTTGGCATTTGTCAATCTTCAAAACCATGCAGTGACTTGGTTCAACACCTCAGAAGACATGGCTGACCCATCTGCGATCTGTGCCACAGCAACCAACTGAACTACTCCGATTGGGTGAGCCGCTGAAGTATGATACTGGGGAGCCATCTGCTTCAGAGTGTGCGTAGAAGGAGTCTGAGCTCCTCCTCCAGTCGGAGAGGCGGTTGTTGCCGTGGGAAATGCGCCAGTCTGGGCCACAGTCTCCATAAAGCCCACCAAACAGACCAAAGCATCCTGAAGCACTAGGGTGGCAATGAACCCCTCCGGGACCTGAGCTGGCCCGACAGAATAGTCTGAGCTAGAACCTCCTCGTCGACTCTACCTGAGGCTCCACAGCTGGGGCTTCTGCTCGGGCTCCAGGCTGAGCCCTGCCCCTGCCTCTAGCACGGCCTTGGCCTCGACCTTTGCCCATCATAGGAGATGTTGCTGGAGGCTCTGGCTGCTGCTTAGCTGAAGAAGTGATACGCGTGCTCGCCATCTGCGAGATAATAAGAGTAGGAGAGTTCAATCAGTATTGAGAAAACAAAGTCGCACGACATAGATGAATAAAAGTGAAATTTGTTCCTAAACTTTACAGCCTCTGGGAGATAAGTACAGACGTCTTTGTACCGATCCCCCAGACTCTACTAATCTCGTTCGTGAATTGTGATACCTAGGCAACCTAGTCCTCTGATACCAACTTGTCACGACCTGAAATCCCCACCATCGGGACCTTGATGTCGCCTAACATTACACTTGCTAGGCAAGCCAACGTTAGAGGTTTATTAGCCAATTTTTTACATTTAAAGGATTATCAGTAAACTAGCTATAATAAATCGAAATGAATGCGAAAATATATAAATAACAACTTTGATTACATACTATTACTAACTAGAATCTGGAGTCACAACTCACGAACATACTTAGATTATACTACAATTATTTTTTCGAAAGAAAAATACAACTTTTTGTGAAATAAGGAAAATAGTAAAGTATGGGGGTATAGGAGGGGACGCCAGGGCATGAGGATGCTAATAGGACTACCTTGGGTCTCCTAGCAGTGAAGTCCACAACCAACCTCTCGATCAGCCCGAACCTGCTCCAAAATCTGCACAGGAAATGGAGAGTGCAGTATCAGTACAACTGACCCCATGTACTGGTAAGTGCCGAGCCTATCCTCTACAAAGGAGTGACGAGACTACGGCGGGACACTCACAATATAATCTGCATACGGTAAATAATAGAAGCAAAAAGGAAAACAGAATAGAGTAAAGCAGTAACTTGCAAGAAGTAAATACAGTACCCAAAGTATTTCATCAGTGTTAAGCTATTACCAATTCTTAAGTGCAATTCAAGACTACCGTACAACTAACACAATCAAAGGAAAGTAAAAACATATAGATTGTTGCGGCGTGCAACCCGATCCCATCGTACATATCATATTCCTCCCTTATTTCCTCTTAATTAAACAAACAACAAAATATAAATAAAAGTGTTGCGGCGTGCAACCCGATTCCACCACATCACAATAATCACAATCACAGTTCACCTTTATTTCACCACAATTTACCCTTATTACACCTGTTACGGAGTGTAACCCGGTCCCACCGTATAATATCAATTCACCCTTATTCCTCCTCAATATACCACCCTTATTCCACCTATTGCGGTGCGCAACCCGATCCCACCATATCAGTATCAACTACTCAGTAAGTACATAAATTTCACAATTCAACACAAGACTCTTCACAATACTTTAACATCAAAACAAAGCAAATGGTAAACTTGTATTCTATGAAACTTTACAAAAGTAAAACTACTTAGCGGGACCAATCTAGAATATATCATAAAAGTACCAATAAAACATGTCAAACAAATAATAGGAGACAATGAAGCTACGAGATCATTAATTCCTTCAACAAGGAGAAACTTTGTCTAACAAGTAGAAATTAGGCATGGAAATACAAGTAAAGCATGTAAGAGTTAAGGCAGGAAAAGAAACGATATAAGAAGAACGAGAAAGAAACAGACAAGACAGATAAAATTGGCGGCACATAAGTACTCGTCACCTCACATATACGCCGCTCACATGAATTTCATATAGCAAATAAGTCAAGGGTTCCAAATCCCTCAAGTCAAGGTTAGACACAACACTTACCTTGCTCCACGGCCACTCAATGCTCAATTACAGCTTTTCCTCTAGTATCCACCTCCAAACCACTCGTATCTAGCCACAATTAACTCAATAACATCAATTATTGCTAAAGTAATCAATTACAATGCATAAATGTTGATTCCCAAACTTCCCCCCAAAAAGTCAAAAATCAACCCCGGGCTCGCTTGAACAAAACTCGAGATTCGGAGCAAAACCCATTCACCCGGAGCCCGATTATGTAATTAGTTTTGAAATCTGACCTCAATTTGAGGTCTAAATCCCAATTTCCAAAAACTCCCTAATTCTACCAAATCCCCCAATTTCTACTATGGAAATCCTAGATTTTAGGTTGGAAATTCATGAAAAGTGATGGGAAATTGATAGAAAGTGGGTTAGTATCACTTACCAACTTTTTGGGGAAGAATTGGTCTTGGAAGAATCGCCTCTAGGGTTCTAGGATTTGAAAGGTTGATAAATGAACCAAAATCTCCTCCAAAAATTATTTTGATCAATTGAAGGTGTCGCATTTGTGACCTAGGGTTCACAAATGTGAGCTCTGCAAATGCAAAGAACCTATCGCAAATGCGAAGGCCTTCCATTCCTGATATCTTCGCAATTGCGAGCATGATCATTTCGCAAATGCGACCATGTGATCGCAAATGCGATCACTGCCTCTCCCCTTCCCAGTTCGCCGATGTGAAGAGCTTGATAGCAAATGCGAAAACTATGAGGCCAACTATTCTTCGCAAATGCGACAAAGAGCTTGCAAATGCGGAACTTATAGGGTTCGCAAATGCGATATCAGAGGCCTGTACCAGATCAGTTACACTAGAAATGTTCTAAGTCCCAATTTCACTCTGTAGCATATCCGAAACTCACCCGAGCCCTTGGAACTCCAAACCAAGCATGCACACAAGTATAAAAACATCATACGAACTTGCTCGCGCGATCAAATCGCCAAAATAACACCTAGAACTACGAATCAAACCCCAAATCACATGAAATTTTCAAGTAAACTTTGAAATTCTATTTTCACAACCGGATCCGAATCACGTCAAATGAACTCCGTTTTTATCAAATTTTATAGATAAGTCATAATTATGGTATTGGACCTATACTAGGTTCCGGAAACAAAATACGTGTTACATCTCGCATTTTCGTACGTTAAAGTTTCGTCTTCAGTTAATTGACATAGACTCGGGGATGAGATTATCTTGATGTTAATGTATTTATGCTATTTATAACAAGGGGTAAGTAATTTCCATGAAAGATAAAGGGTACACGAATTAAAGAAAATGAGTTTCGTTGAAGGTTGCCGATTTTGGATGAAATACGATCCGAACTATAATGCCCAATACTTATGGACTAGTAACATACAAGGTACCATATGACCGTGATAGTATGATATATAAAGTATATTAAAAATGAGTAGAATTGTAAGTAATTTGAGATAATTCTTAATTATGCGGATAATTGATTAATTACCGGGTAGCGGGACAATACCTAATTATCTAATAAGTGGATAAAGATTAAAAATTCACCCCACCCCCACCCCACGTGGCAACAAGCCACTACTAAAACCTATGACTCTTAGTCATATTGTATTAGGTGGCCATCTAAAGTAATAAGAAACTTACGTGTAATTAAGTGTAAGACATTACAAGTTTGGTTTCATAGACATTACAAATATTTGGTTTCTTCCTAATTCAAATTCAATACATTTTCAAACCAGACGCTCAAACTCCATCCATCAAGACTTCAACAAAATTCTTGCAACCAAATAATTCCAACGAGAATTGTTAGAATTGTAGCAACGTAAAAATTTGCGGTTCTAAAGGAGTACGGTGCAATCTTTTCCAAAAATATTATATGGATCTTCCCTACTCCAGGTATGTTAAGGCTATCCCTTCTTTCTTTTTGGCATGATTCAAATAATACAAAAGAAACAAGCAAAATATACAACTTTCACAAATGACTCTATTCATAGAATACTAGGGGTGTCTATATTTTTGATTCCCCATGTGAATTATTATTGTATCTTCTGTTCATGGGTCTAACAAAATATGTATTTGATAAAGTTTAGACGAAAGGTATATTGACTTTTATGGCATTCAGAGAAAAGCTTATTAACGTATTTCTTATGCATTTCATGCAATTATACATATAAATTGAACCATGACTAGGTAGCGTTATATACGCGTATATATGCATATTATATGGATATGGGATATGGGAAAAGGTTAAAGCGTTATATACGCACCACCACCTGACCAGCTGGTATACGTTGATGATTTTGCCCACAGTGACCGAGATGATATGATGGGATGCCCTCAGAGGCCTGATGATGTTATGTACACCTATACCTATGCATGACACAACATTCATACGCATGTGCGTGACATTATAAATGTTTCAGGATTTGCAAAGTTATTTGGATTTACATGCGGAATTCGTTATTCCATATTTGATCTATGTCTTTTATGTATTGATTTTCATGTCTTACATACTTAGTACATTATTCGTACTGACGCCCTATTTCCCGAGGCCTGCGTTTCATGCCCGCAGGTGCAGGTAGGAAAGCTGTCAGTCTCCCTTCTTAGGATCCTTGATCCGCGAGAGTTGGCGGGCTCGACTTGACCTGGAGCTGCTTTTGATTTTGTTACGATATGCTTGTATACATATATGGGTATGACGTGGCTCAGTCCCGTCTTTGTACAGTTGTATTTCTATTAGAGGTCTATAGACATTTATGTATAGTTGCCTAGTATGTGGCCTTGGCGGCTTCCAATTTTGGATATATAGTTGTCTATAGCAGCCTTGTCTGCTCGCCCTATGTATTCCGCACGTATATGTATATATGTCTTTTGGACAAGTTTTTCTCATGCATGTTATTCTCGTAATTCAGCAGATGTTATTCATGTTTATATCTTAGTCGCAAGCTTAAGGGTGTTTGACAGGTAGGACTCGGGCACTCGCCGCGACTCATCAGTTTGTGTCGTGACAAAAGTGGTATCAGAGCAGTTCTATCCTAGGTTTGTCTACATACCGTGTCTAGTAGAGTCTTGTTTATAAGTGTGTTGTGCACCACACTTATAGACATGAGGCTACATGACATAGAGGATGTTATCCTCTATTTTCATCTTAGATCGTGCGATATAAGAATTCATGTTCCTAACGATATGTTATATTTTCAGCGATGCCTCCAAAGACTACAGCCGCCTAGAAGGGAAAGTATGTGGCTGGTGAGATTACTAGTCGAGCGCCACGAGTGACTAGGGCTCGGGAAGAGTTTCATAGTGAGATTCCATCTCATACTTCACATACCTCGCCCTCTCTAGGAGAGCTCCGAGGGGCACCAACTCCAGCGCCCGCCCCTGTACGTTCATCCCCTCAGTCAGATGCACCAGTCAGGAGATGAGGGATGCTATTCAATTATTAACTCAATTAGTAGCCGCACAAGCTCGGCGCCAGGAAGTAGGTATTGGTCATGCAGATAGGTCCGTCAGAGCGAGGGTTCGTGATTTCATTAGTTTAGACCCTTCGGTATTCACGAGGGAATATCCTAAACGAGGACCCTCATGTATTTATTGATAGAATGCACAGGACGTTGAGGGTAATGAAGGTCAGTGCGACTGAGTCAGTTGAGCTAGCTTCCTATAGACTCCAAGATGTTGCAGTTAATTAGTACGAGTCTTGGGAATTGTCCAGAGGTGAAGATACCTCTCCAGCAGTATGGCAGGATCTTACAGAAGATTTCTTTTGTCATTATCTGCCACCATAGCTTAGACGGGCCAGAATTGATAGGTACTTGACCCTTCGGCAGGGTAACATGAGTGTTCGAGAATTCAGTCT
Source organism: Nicotiana undulata (assembly GCA_005239495.1). Lineage (NCBI taxonomy): Eukaryota > Viridiplantae > Streptophyta > Magnoliopsida > Solanales > Solanaceae > Nicotiana > Nicotiana undulata. The sequence continues at coordinate 45,412 of ML294879.1, read as the reverse complement.
TCACTTTGATTCGTTGACTAGGTATGCTCCCACTATTGTATCTAAGATGGAGGATCGGGTTCACCGGTTCGTGATGGGTTTAGAGCCACACTTGCTTAATGATTGTATGATGGTCTCACTTCAGCTACACATGGATATTTCTCGTATTCAGGCATACACTCAGGGTGTAAAGGAGGGTAAGCGGAAGCATAGGATGGATCGTAAGCATGATAGGGCCCAAAATAAGAGAGCGAGGTCTTCGGGTCCTTCTGGTGAGTTTCGAGGTGGTTAGAGGCCACAATACCCGAGGTCTCTTGCCCAGCCATCGGCTAGCGGGCCCCCTTAGTTTGGCGGTAAGAGATTTGATCATTCCACATATTCAGGGTCTGGTCAGACTTTTAGGGCCTTAGGTTCTCAGTATAGGGGTGAGTCAAGTCAGATGAGGTTGCCCTTGCCATGACGTGCTCAATGTGGTAAGTAGCATGCCGGGCAGTGTCGTATGAGGTTGGGTGTTTGTTATACTTGTGGTTATCAGGACCACGTTATCACGGATCGCCCGATGAGAAGTGATGCAAGCGTAACTCAGCCAACGGGATGTGTAGCTGGTTTGTCATCATCAATATGCCCCCCTGGGCAAGGTTCACAAGCACCAATGAGTCGTGGTAGAGACAGAGGCAGAACATCTAGCTCGAGCGGCCCTCAGAACCGCATTTATGCGTTGGTAGGACCACAAGATCAAGAGTCATCACCTGATGTTGTTACAGGTATAGTATCAGTCTTCTCATATGATGTATATGCACTGATTGACCCAGGTTCCACCTTATCATATGTTACTCTGTTGGTTGTTAGTAAGTTTGGAATAAAACCTGAATTGGTTAAACCTTTTGAGGTATCTACATCGGTTGGGGACTCAGTGGTAGCTAAGCGAGTATATAGGTGTTGTATAATAGTGGTTCATAGTCGATCTACCGTAGCGGACCTAATCGAGTTAGATATGGTAGAATTTGATGTTATAATGGGTATGGATTGGTTGGCTTCTTGTCATGCCAACGTCGATTGTAGATCAAATATAGTCCGATTTCAATTTCTAGGGGAGCCCATTTTGGAGTGGAAAAGTAATACGGCATCGCCGAGAGGTAGATTTATTTCCTATCTCAAGGCAAGAAAGATGATCAAAAAGGGATGTATTTATCACTTAGTCCGGGTTCAGGATGTGGAAGTAGAGTCACCAACCATTCTGTCCATCCCTGTGGTTAATGAGTTTCCCGATGTTTTTCCTAATGAACTTCTAGGTCTTCCGCCAGAGCGAGAAATTGAGTTTGCTATTGACCTACTACCAGATACTCATCCAATATCTATTCCTCCCTATAGAATGTCTCCCGCAGAGCTGAAGGAGTTGAAGGAACAACTAAAGGAATTGCATGAAAAAGGCATTATTAGACCTAGTACATCACCGTGGGGAGCACCTGTGTTATTTGTGAGGAAGAAAGATGGTTCCTTACGGATGTGTATTGATTATAGACAGTTGAATAAGGTGACGATCAAGAATAAGTACCCGCTCCCGAGGATTGATAATTTATTTGATCAGTTGCAAGTTGCCAAGTGTTTTTCAAAGATATACTTGAGGTCCCAATACCATCAGGTAAGGGTTAAGGAGGAAGATATTCTGAAGATATCATTCAGGACCAGATACGTGCACTTTGAGTTTCGTGTTATGCCGTTTAGTTTGACCAATGCCCCAACAATATTCATGGATTTTATGAATCGTGTGTTCAGGCGTTTTTTAGATCTGTTCGTAATTGTATTTATCGATGATATATTGGTATATTCTCGTTCATAGGCTGAGCATGCAGATCATTTGCGTATTGTGCTCAAATTTCTACAAAAAGGAAAGTTGTATGCAAAATTCTCTAAATGTGAATTCTGGTTGAACTCTGTAGCTTTCCTTGGGCATATCATTTCGAGTGAATGTATCCGGGTTGATACACAAAATATTGAGGCAGTAAAGACTTGGCCTAGACCCACGACACCGACGGAGGTTCGTAGCTTTCTCGGTTTGACATGTTATTACAGGAGATTTGTAGAGGGATTTTCTTCCCTTTCAGCACCTTTGACAAAGTTGATTCAGAAGGGAGCAAAGTTTCAATGGACTGATGCTTGCGAACAGAGTTTCCAGGCATTGAAGGACATATTGACTTCTGCACCGGTTCTAACGCTCCCAGAAGGGACCGATGGTTATGTTATCCATTATGACGCCTCGGGCGTTAGGTTGGGTTGGGTTGGGTTGTGTACTGATGCAACATGGTAAGGTTGTAGCTTATGCTTCTAGACAACTGAGAAAGCACGAGAAGAATTACCCGACCCACGATTTAGAGTTAGCCGCAGTGATTCATGCACTAAAAATGTGGAGGAACTACTTGTATGGAATTCATGTTGATATCTATACGGATCATAAGATCCTCCAGTATATATTCAAGCAAAAGGAATTGAATTTACGTCAAAGGAGGTGGTTGGAGCTACTTAAAGATTATGACGTTGATATTTTATACCATCCGGGGAAGGCGAACGTGGTAGCCGATGCCCTCAGCCGTAGATCTATGGGTAGCATGTCATATTTACAGCCAGAGAAGAGTGGAATAGCCCATGAGATTCATCAGCTAGCTAGTCTTGGAGTTCGATTACTGGACTCAGGTGATATTAGAATTACTATTCAGGATACGACAACATCCTCTTTAGTAACTGAAGTGAAGGAACACCAGTACGAGGATCCTGTGTTATTTCATTATAGGGATACCGCCTCTCAGAAGTAGAAGACATCGTTTGAGATTACAGAAGATAGGGCCCTCAAATATCGAGGACGATTATGTGTCCCTAATGTTGCAGGGCTGCGTCGACAGGTTATGGGAGAAACTCACTATTCTCGTTATTCTATCCATCCAGGAGCAACAAAGATGTATCATGATATCAAGGAGTTATATTGGTGGGACGCAATGAAAAAGGATATAGCGGAGTTTGTTGCTTAGTTCCCTAACTGTCAGCAGGTTAAGATTGAGCATCAAAATCCCGGTGGATTATTGCAGGCTATGGAGATTCCGACTTGGAAATGGGAAGTAATTAATATGGATTTCATCGTAGGATTACCTCGTACCCAATGTAAGTTCGATTCTATATGGGTGATTGTTGACAGGCTTACAAAATCAGCCCATTATCTTCCCGTTAGGACTACATATTCCCCAGAGGATTATGCAAGACTTTATATTAAGGAGATAGTACGACTGCATGGTGTCCCTGTCATTATCACGGATCGAGGAGCTCAATTTACAGCTAACTTCTGGAGGTCCTTCCAAAAAGGATTAAGGACTCAGGTAAGTCTTAGTATAACATTTCATCCCCAGACAGACGAACAAGTTGAGCATATTATTCAGACACTTGAGGATATGTTACGAGCTAGTGTGATAAACTTCAAGGGTAGCCGTGATAATCATCTGTCGCTTATTGAGTTCGCATATAATAATAGCCACCATTCCAATATTCATATGGCTCCATACGAAGCTCTTTTCGGATGGATGTGTAGGTCTCCTCTAGGGTGGTTCGATGTTGGGGAAAATATGTTAGTAGGACCAAAATTGGTACAACAGGAAATCGAGAAAATTAATCTTATAAAGGAAAGGCTATTAGCAGCTCAAAGCTGTCAGAAGTCTTATGCGGATAATCGACGGCGAGACTTAAGAGTTTTCGGTTGATGACTGGGTATTCCTAAAGGTATCACCATGAAAGGTTTCATGAGGTTCGGTAAGAAAGGAAAACTTAGCCCTCGGTACATTGGACCATATAGGGTCATACGCAAGGTATGCCATGTAGCATATGAGTTAGACTTGCCTTCGGACTTGGAATCTGTACATCAAGTATTTCATGTGTCTATGCTCCATAAATGTATCGGAGATCGTTCTAGAATCGTGTTAGTTGACGAAGTTCAGGTCACAGAGCAACTATCATATGAAGAAACTCCCGTTGCTATATTAGACAGACAGGTTCGGAGATTGAGAACTAAAGATGTAGCTTCGGTGAAAGTACTTTGGAGAAACAACAATGTGGAAGAAATTCCTTGGGAGGCCGAGGAAGACATAAATTCTAGATATCCCTACTTATTTCCTCCTCCAGAGAAGGGTCCGACTGAGACATCACAACCTTAAGGTACTGTATGGATTCTTGTGTTAGTTATTGTCATTGGTCATGTAAGGACATTGTCGTTATTGATGATTGTGGTCCTATGTGGCATTGAATTATTGAGTTCTACAGGAAGAGTTCGTAGTAGTATTGTTACGAAGGCAACTCTTCCAAAGTTATATAGATCCCGGGAAGTTAAACATTCGAGGATGAATGTTTCTGGGGGGGGGGGGGGGGGAGAATGTTACATCTCGCGTTTTCGTACTTTAAAGTTTCGTCTTCTGTTAATTGACATAGACTCGGGGATGAGATTATCTTGAGGTTAACGTATTTATGCTATTTATAACAAGCAATAAGTAAGTGCCATGAAAGATAAAGGGTACACGAATTAAAGAAAATGAGTTTCGTTGAAGGTTGCCGATTTGGGATGAAATACGATTCGAGCTATAATACCCGATACTTATGGACTAGTACCATATAAGGTACCATATGACCGTGATAGTATGATATATAAAGTATATAAAAAATGAGTAGAATTTTAAGTAATTTGAGATAATTTTTAATTATGCGGATATTGGTTAATTACCGGGTAGCCGGACATTACCTAATTACCTAATAAGTGGATAAAGATTACAAATTCCCACCCCCACATGGCAGCAAGCCACTGCTAAGACCTATGACTCTTAGTCATATTGACTTAGGTGGCCATCTAAAGTAATAAGACACTTACGTTGTAATTAAGTGTAAGCCATTACAAGCTTGGTTTCATAGACATTACAAAGAGTTGGTTTCTTCCTAATTCAAATTCAAGACATTTTCAAACCAGACGCTCAAACTCCATCCATCAAGCTTTCAACAAAATTCTTGCAACCAAACATTTCCAACGAGAATTGTCCGTAGCAACGTAAACTTTTACGGTTCTAAAGGAGTACGGTGTAATCTTTTCCAAGAATATTATACGGATTTTCCCTACTTCAGGTATGTAAGGCTATCCCTTTTTTTTTGGCATGATCCAAATAATACAAATGAAACGAGCAAAATCCGCAACTTTCATAAATGACTCTATTCATAGAAATACTATGGATGTCTATTTTTTTATTCCCCATGTAAATTATTATTATATCTTCTATTCATGGGTCTCAAAAAAATATGTATTTGATCAAGTTTAGTCGAAAGGTATATTGATTTTTATGGCATTCCGAGAAAATCTTATTAACGTATTTTTTATGCATTTCATGCATTTAAACATGTACATTGACCCATGACTAGATGGCGTTATATACGCGTATATATGTGTATTATATGGATATGGGATAAGGGAAAAATGTTACGGCGTTATATACACACCACCACCTGATCAACTGGTATACGTTGATGATTTTGCCCACAGTGGCCGAGATGATATGATGGGATGCCCTAAGAGTTCTGATGATGTTATGTACACCTATACCTATGCATGATATGACATTCATACGCATATGCATGACATTATAAAATTTTCAGGATTTGCAAAGTTATTTGGATTTACATGCGGAATTCGTTATTCCATGTTTGATTATGTCTTTTATGTACTGATTTTCATGCCTTACATACTCAGTACATTATTCGTACTGAAGCCCTATTTCTCGGGGCTTACGTTTCAGGCCATAGGTGTAGGTAGGCAAGCTGACGACCCCCCTTCTTACGATCCTTGATCAACGAGAGCTGGCGAGCTCCACTTGACCAGGAGCTGCTTTTGATTTTGGTATGATATGCTTGTATACATATATGGGTATGACGTGGCTCAGTCCCATCTTTGCACATTTGTATTTCTATTAGAGGTCTGTAGACAGTTATGTATAGTTGCATAGTATGTGGCCTTGTCGGCTTCCAATTTTTGATATATAGTTGTCTATAGCAGCCTTGTCTGCTCGCCCTACGTATTCCGCACGTATATGTATATATGTATTTTTGACAAGTTTTCCTCACGCATGTTATTCTCATAATTCAGCAGATGTTATTCATGTATATCTTAGTCACATGCTTATGGGTGTTCGACAGGTATGACTCGGGCACTCGTCGCGGCCCATCGGTTTGGGTCGTGACAATACGGACCCGTTATTCAAAAAGTCAAGCTTTGGTCAAACATTTCAATTTCATTAAACTTTCAACTTTTAAATTTTGACATAGTCCGATATCTCAGGCTAGGGACTTTCGATTTTCATTTCGGGTATACGCTCAAGTCCCAAATCACGATACAGACCCACCGGGACCGTCACAATACGAATTCGAGTTCGTTTACCAAAATGTTGACCGAAGTCAACTCAAATGAAGTGTTTAGGCGAAATTCCTTATTTTTATCAGTTTTTAACAAAAATCTTTCCGAAAGTTGCCCAGACCGCGCATGCAGATCGAGAAAGGCTAAAACATGACTTCTAAAGGTTTTGGATCACAAAATTAGGTTTAAATTATAAGATGACCTATCGGGTTATCACACTAACCCCGGAGAGGTAGTGATGAAGGGTCGACATCGATACTTATTAGTGGTCTAATAAAATAATAATACAACAACAACAACTACCCAGTATAATCCCACCAAGTGGGGTCTAGGGAGGGTAGGATGTACGCAGCCTTACCCCTGCCCTGGAAGGGTAGGGAGACCGTTTCCGATTGACCATTGGCTAAAGAAGATGAAGGAAGCCCTGATAACAAGTGATAGCAAGACAAATAGTTAGAAAATTAAATCGGAGATAACAACATAGAATATGGAAGGAGTACCGATAATAAGTAATAGCAAGAAAGTATACTTAGATAGATAAGTCTAAGGCAACACATGAGAATATGACGAAGTCCTGCCAGCAAACTACGGAATTACCGAAGGTAAGTAGTAACAGAACAAGACATGCAACAATAGAAAACTAAGGAAAAAAGGGTACCATACTAGCACTACGACTATCGAACTAGGGAAGACAAAGGGAACTCACGACTACCTACTAACCTTCCACCCAAATCTTCCACCTCCACACCCTTCTATCTAGGGTCATTTCCTCGGTCATCTCAAGTTGCGCCATGTCCCGCATGATCACTTCCCCCCAAGACTTCATAGGTCTACCTCTACCCCTCCTCTCAGCTCCCAAGCCCAACATGTCACATCTCCTAACTAGGACATCTATGCTTCTCATCTTAACATGCCCAAACCATCTCAGCCTTGCCTCACACATCTTTACCACCACAGGGGCCACTCCCGCCTTGTCCTGAATAACTTCATTCCTAATTCTATCCAATATAGTATGCCCACACATCCATCTCAACATCCTCATTCACGCTACTTTCATACGCTGAACATGTGACTTTTTGACTGGCCAACACTCTGCCCATACAACATAGTCAGTCTGACCACTACCTTGTAGAACTTACCCTTAAGTTTAAATGGCACATTCTTATCACACAAGACACCGGAAGCGAGCCTCCACTTCGTCCATCCTGCGCCGATACGGTGAGTACCATCCTCATCTATCTCTCCATTCTTCAAAATTATAGATCCCAGATATTTGAAACTCTCCCTCTTGGGAATGACTTGCATATCGAGTATCACATCCTCGTCCGCCTCCTGGGTAACACCATTGAACCTGCACTCCAAGTATTCTGTCTTGGTCTTGCTCAATTTGAAACCCTTAGACTCTAGAGTATGTATCCAGACTAGACACTAGAGTATGTCTCCAGACCTCTAGCCTCTCATTAACGCCACCTCGCATCTCATCAATCAGGACTATGTCATCCGCAAATAACAAGCACCAAGAAACCTCCCCTTGAATGTGACGCGTCAAAGAATCCATCGCCAGGGAAGACAAAAACGGGCTGAGTGCTGACCCCTGATGCAACCCCATCTCAACCGAATAGTAGTCAGAGTCTCCTCTTGCTGTCCTCATCCTTGTCTTAGCCCCATCATACATGTCCTGAATAACTCTAATATATGCTACAGGAACACCTCCAGCCTCCAACATCTCCATAGAACCTCCATCGGTACTTTGTCATAGGCTTTCTCCAGGTCAATGAACACCATATGCAAATCCTTCTTCACCGCCCTAAACCGTTCTACCAAATTCCTCACAATGTGAATGGCCTCAGTAGTCGACCTTCCTGGCGTGAAACCAAACTGGTTCTCGGATATGGACGCACACCTCCTCAATCTCTCTTCAATCACCCTCTCACACACTTTCATCGTATGTCTTAACAACTTGATACCCCTATAGTTGTTGCAATTTGGGACATCCTCCTTGTTCTTGTACAACGGGATCATCGTACTCCGCTTCCACTCTTCGGGCATCTTTTTCGTCCTAAAAATGATGTTAAACAACCTAGCAAGCCATTTCATGCCCTCCTTGCCCATACTCTTCCAGAATTCCACCGGGATCTCGTCCGGCCCATTCGCTCTACCCCTACTCATCCTGCGCATAGACTCCACTAACTCCTTCACTCGTATGCGTCTACAACACCCAAAATCCCGCTGCCTCTCCGAGTACTCCAACTCCTCCAACGCGATGCCCCTATCTCCCTCCCCGTTCAAGAGTTTATGGAAGTACACCTGCCATCTCCGCTTGATATGTACCCCCTCCAATAAAACTCTTCCCTCCTCGTTTTTATGCTTCTCACTTGGTCCAGATCCTGCGCCTTCCGCTCCTCCCCTTTGCTAGCCTGTACAATTTCTTGTCCCCGTCTTTAACCCAAATTTCTTCGTATAAACGACTAAACGCCGCGACCTTAGCTGCAGTAACCGCCAACTTCACCTATGTCCTAGCCTTCTTGTACCCCTCCCTGTTGGAACTCTTCTACCCCTCGTCTATACTCTCTACTAGCTTCAAATACGCCGCTTTATTTGCTTCCACTTTTCCTTGTACCTCTTCGTTCCGCCACCAGTCCCCTTTATGGCCACCAGAACAACCCTTTGAGACCCCTAACACCTCTCTCGCCGCCTCTCTAATACAATTTGATATCATTGACCATATACAACTCGCGTCCCTGCTACTCCTCCAGGACCCCAGAGCCAACAACGTCTCCCCCAACTCCTGGGCCTTGTCGTTAGTCAATGCACCCCACATGACCCTAGGAGTACCAGACATAGCCTTCCACTTCCTCGTCCACCTAATCTCAAAGTCTATTATCAAAAGCATATGCTAGGTCGTAAGGTTCTCACTCGGGATGTCCTTGCAATCCTTGCATAAACCTCTATCATATTTCCGGAGAAGTAGATAGTCAATCTGGGTCTTGGCCACCGTACACCGAAAGGTTATTAGGTGCTCCGGCTTCTTCGGGAAACACGAGTTAGCAATAGAATGGCAATGCAAGGTCGATGTAGCGTTTACCCGATAGGATCGGGATCAAAATCCACAGGGAGTTATATAATTGGAGTCGAGTTTCTATCCGATTTAGAAGTGTGAATTGTTCTTAATTACTCTTCTAAAGATGGATGGTTTTGTTTCTATACTATGTTTAATACTAAAGATTACTATTATCAAACTAGCTACAATGTTTTTGTGGGATTTTATCAAGTATTTAAAGGCACTAGGGATCCAACTTACCCCTAGGCGAGTATCTGGCGGGATCTAAAATCTAGGATAAACTTGATGATCATGAGCACGTGATATAACCTCACACTAAATTAACCACTCAATACCTCTCGGTAATTTGGGTGACTTTTCCCAAATTGGCTTCCTCAAGCCTAATGGGGTGTTTGAACAAAGCAAATGAAATGGCTCAAGTTGGATATTACTATCTCTAGTTTCTAACCTTTAATTAGGGCTATAAATCTTTTGAATTCACCCCAATTCCTTGTTAGCCTATTTTACCTAGACTTGGGTCATCTTTCTCAAGAGTAACCCTAGTAAAAAAGGCCTGAATTAGTGTTTGCAACCACTAATTCAATGAATTAAGCATGAAATAGGCTAAATATCACAGACCTAATCACAAGCAGACCCTAAAATTGAAGACCCATCAGATGCACACGCTAGGGTTGGGTCACAATCCTAGCTTATGGGTCTAGCTACTCATTTTCAGGGAAGAAATCAAAATAGAAGATGAAATTAAATCCATAGATGTTGATTATAAAATCTAAGATTAAGAGAAGAATCTATGCTAACATTACTCAAAAAGGTAAAAAGACACTATTCACGAGCTCCTTACAATATCTCATACCCTAAAAATGAGAAAAAGAAGTATTTATACACAGCTGAAAATACTGAACAAAATTGTCCCTACAGAGGTTCCGCTGTTAGCGAAATTTTGAGCGTCCCAGCAGAATGGCTTTCGCTACCGCGCAATAATAAGCGCGGGCCGCGTTCCTGGATCTGGCAATTCTTTGAACCATTATTCCGCTCCCAGCAGAATTTTCAACGCCTCAGCAGAAATGGAAAGCGCGGCAGCGGAATATTACCGCTGACCGCGCTCTTGTGAAGGCCCTCTGTTGGTAACTCTCTGAAGTTGGTATTCCTCTCCCGGAGGATAATTGAGCGCTCCAGCGGATATGAGAATGTTGCAGCGCAATATTGGCGCGGGCAGCGGTTTCAAAGGGTCCAAACTCACATCTCTCTGAACTATAATCCGCGACCGCAATCAGAATTACGCTACAGCGGAATGTCATCCGCTGTAGAGAAATAATGGCGCTCTCAACGCTTTAGCTGGGTTCGTGGGGTGTGCAAGTTTGGCTCCGATTTGAGTTATCTTTATCCATTCTCTTCAATTTTACTCAAAACCTGCAATTTAAGCACCTTGCATTAGTTTTCGGGAGTACCTTAGTGCAATTTTGCCTCAAAACCCAAGAAAACGAGAGTAAATAGTAGGTAAAAATCCCTAGTTATCAACTCCTCCAAACCTAAGTCTTTGCTTGTCCTCAAGAAAACAAGGTAACTCCCACCTCCGCAAGAAAAAGAATAAGTATTTCAGATGTTCAAATGTGACTTCATCAAGTTTCAATTGGGACTAACAATTACCCTCAACATAAATGCATTATTGACAACATTATGCAATAACTTTCTTAGTTCACTAGGTCTAATGTGAAACTAAAGCTTCAAGAGTTGACTCAATTCATCAAAGAGCTTCTCTCTCTCACCTAAGTCACTGTGGATCCCAGACTCTTTCTCATATACTCTCCATGAGCTCATCTCACCATATAGTGTACGCTCAAAACCGGGATATCAAGTAGTGCGCTCTTCACTCTCAAAAGAATGCCACAAGTCTGACTCTAAGTACCATAGGCTTTCCCCTTGTGTAAATCACCACTAATGTAAGCTCACTCAACTTGAGATCTTATAGGGCTTTAACGGGATGTAATGAAGGATTTTTGGATCAAATTAGGACATGATGAACTATGATAGAACATCTTTCCTTAAGCACTCCATTTTCACATTTAGGCTTATGTGTTTAACCAAAGAATTAAATCCTTTGACCAAAGCTATTTTTAGGATGAACATGGATTATGATAATCCACGAAATAATAACAAATAAAAAAGAAGTAAGTAAATGGACAATAATATGATGCTCAGAAAAGTAAAGTGTATTGTATTCGTAGTTCAGATGATCTTACAAGTGATACCCTATTCCCTTATATAGGGAATTATTTTAATATAACGTTTATCTCTTGGAATAATGGCACATTAATGACTAATTATTATATTAATATAACATTACAAAGAATAACCATAACTGTTACATGAAGGTCGTGTAACGTGTAGGTCATTAATTGAAGATTTCTTAATCTACCCGTAGCTCTGTCTGGATTCATTTTGTCCGCGTCTCTTCCTTAACTCAATCAGGTTGAGTTTCTCGTGGCTGATTACCTCTTAGGTTTATTGAGCTGCGCCTCTTTGCTTCGCGCCTCTTTATAGGTCCATGTCCAGCAGTCATGTTTCCCTTGGTCCACGTAATCGACTGAGTCATAAAGAATTGTCATACGTGTGAAATTCTTTTTTACCAATACAGATTGTCCCCCAACTTACCATTTATTTATCGATTAATATTTGGTAAGTGGATACGCATTTATGGCGGGACTATTTTGCCTCTGTTTCACCTCGAAACATTGTATCCTTCTCTGAACATAGGCGTCGCTTGTCACTTACATTTAATGCTCAAGCCACGTGTTCCCTCCGGATTGGTTCTGCGGTTACTCGGCGCCTTTTAGGGCTTTTTGCGGCTGCATCAGTCATGAAGTGACACCTTCAATTATGACCTTTTCATCATTGTTTTTCCCCATGTTTGACGGTTGTCTTCAAGTATAAATACCTCTTTTCTTTTCTTTACTTTCACGAAACACTTTCTAACTTGTCTCTTTTATTTGTAGAGAATTTCTTTCTTGTTTTCGTAAACATGTCTTCTTCGAACCAACCTAAAAGAGTGATAGACGTCGAGAATTTGACCCCCTCTTCTTCTCCGACTCGGAGTCGGAGGGGTGGTAGACTGAAGAGTTTAGGTTCTACTCCTTCGAGAGGCTCTTCTTCCTCCCAGATTACTTCCCCTTCTTCTGCCAGGTCTTTAGTTTCTCCAAGATCTAGGGCTTCCAGGTCTTCGTCTAGGGGTAGAGAATATCACGAACTCTTACACAAACCACGAGTTGATGAAATCATTCCTGCTGAGTTTACCTTCACTAGGGATATCCAGGTCCTTGTAAATCAGTCTTTATCCCTTGATAGTGCTGATAGGTATCCCACTCTTATCACTGAAGGTCTGATTCCCCTTGTTCGCAGGGAAAGTTCTTGGCAGCCTGACTTTCCTATCTTTATTCCGAATAGCAACCAAAAAATTACGTCTTATAAGACGGGATATTCTTTCATTTATACCTACCCTTTTACTTTAGGGTTTAAGCCTCCTATTGATCCAGTCATCATCGAATTCAGTCGTTTCTTCAATATTTGCTTAGGACAAATTCGTCCTCTTGTGTGGCGGGTTGTCGCGTGTCTCAGATGTTTAGCTTCTTTAGCCTCGATTCCTTTCACCTTTAATCACCTCATTCATCTTTATTCTCCGACCTTATTTTGTCAAGGGAGTTTTACTCTGGCTGCCAGGAGTAAAAGAGTGCTGGTAACCCCGGATGACGATAAGGACAGAGGTTCGTACCTTTGGTACGTTGTTGTTCCCAGTGATGTTAGTGGGTGAAGAAAATATTCCCTTCCCCGAGAAGTGGAATCGTGCACGTGAGTACATTTTAGCTCACATTTGTTATTTTTTCTTTTGCTTTAAGTGTTTTATTAACACCGTAGCTGTTTCTTTCTTTTTTTCCCAGCAATCATGGGTACGATTGAGAATGTCTCCAGTATCCGTGATTGGGTAGAAAAGTTGTTGTCAATTTCCCCGTTAGAAGAAAGGTCTTGGAAGTACTTCTATGGGAAGTACGGTTGGAAAGTGAAGACTCACGCTAAGTGAAACTTTTGTTTTCTTTCTTTGCTCGAATCTCTTTCTCTTTTTAACCCTTTATTTTTTATAGGGTTTTCTACCCGTGGAGTGTCTGCTGCGTCCGTTCCCAAAATGTCCCTGGCTCAAGCCCAGGAAATTATTTCTGGTTCTTCTTCCTCGAAGAGGAAAGTTGGTGGGTCTAGGACCTTAGAAGAAGAAGAAGAAGAGGAGGGCACTTTGGTGCACAATTCACGAAGAAGGAGGGTGATTTCAGACGATGAGTCTACACCCGTGGCTGTGCCTTCCGTGTCTGAAGTCAGACCCTCTACCTCTGAAGATGCTTCTCCCTCTCCTGTACATGATTCTGTGGATCACTTGTTCCGTGAAGGCTTTTGCCCCGCTATTAGTGAAGTTCCCTTGGCTTTCTTTCCTGCTTCTTTTAGAGGAGTTCCTTCATCCGCTCCTACTATTTTCTCCGCTCCCTTGGCTATTACTGTTCCCGTTGCTACTTTTCCTGTGGCTTTCCCAGTTCCTCAGACTTCCGTGCATGTAGCTTCTTCATCTCTGCCTGCTTCCGTTCCTTCTGTTAGGGAAGTACGGTCTTCCAGCAGGGAGATGCGGCAGTATCTAATAGAAGTTCCGGCTGAGGAGAGTCTCTTCAAGAAAACTGGCGAGTCTGAAGTGTGGCTCAAACACTTGATAGGCCCAACTGAGAGGTCCAAGCTTGATAGCCATAGCGCCCTTACATGGGCTAATGAAGTCGTGTATACCTCTTTAAAGGTAAAGTGCATTCTCATTTAATTTTTGTACATGAAATTTATCGTATCTAATTGATTTCTTTTTTGTAGATCATTCTTATAGGCATGCAGCTCATGAAGATGGTATCAAATGCGGAGCAAGAAATAAAAGAGTTGCGGGCTGAAGCAGGTAATTGGAAGGGACAATATGACAACTTAAGGATCGACATGGATGCCTTAGAAGAAGAAAAAAGTACCTTGGAGCGGCAGATGAGAATCATAACAGCGGAGTTGGCAGTGGAGAAGGCTTCTTCTAATCAGGCTGATAAGGACAAGAGCATCCTTGAGTCTTCAATTGCTGAGCAGTTGTCCCGTGCCTCAGAAGAAGCTAGGAGTTTAAAAGCCTTGCTGGAGCAGAAAGAGGAATACTCAGGCGAGCTTGTGCAGTCTCTGACCCAGACCCAGACCCAGACCCAGGAGGATCTTCGCAATGCCTTGGAAACAATTCAATTCCTGGAGAGGTCTGTTGCACCTTTAAGGTCTGTCAAAGAAGCTGCTGAAGCTGAGAAAGAAGGGCTAAGAGCTGAGCTTATGATATGGGAAAGAGATTATGAAGATCTTGAAGACGCGACAACTGTCGATGTTAGTTGGGCGTACATGAATTCTTGCCTCGACACATTGACAGAAATGAGTCGGGAAGATTTCGACATTGACGCTGAAATTGCTAAAACCAAAGAAGCCATGGAAAAGGCTCAACAAGGTCTGAATCTTTCCTCGCCTGAAGATGAGACTCCTGCTGTTCAAGCCTCTTCGTCCCAAGCTGCTCCTGCTCCTTCTCCTACTGCCAGTGAAGAAGTTGATCTCCCTCCTCAAGACAATTAAGATGTTGGTTCCCTTTTTTTTTTAAATTTGATTGGTGATTACCCCCAGCTCCATAGGGGGTAAGTTTTTGGATCTTTGAAAGTACCCAACTGACAACTTAGGGGCACCTTAATGTAAATACAATATATACGGCTAATTATTAGTTTAATACTTAGTTTCTACTTATCCGTTTTAACATATCCATGCAAAATGTGACTTTTGTTATTGAGTTTCTGTTCTACTCTTTAAGTCTTCTGCATACTTTATTTTTCGAGGTTTTAGTTTTACCTCTGAGTTTTGCATATAGAATGCTTTAGATTACTCGCACATTTTCATAATAGGCACGATATAAAATGTGTGCCTTTTCGTAGTAGGCATAATTTATGAAAGAGGGCCCTTTTGATCGGCACTTAATGAAGAAGACGTCTCAACTTCATAATGGTGTAAAAATGCAATAGAGTGATAGGAATTTTTCACATGTTTAAGAATGTTTCTGAGGAAAGTTTTTGTTTGAATTTCCACAACATTTTACATGCGTTTGATTATCGTCTAAAACTCATGTTGCAGCTTTTTTCTTTTAACAGATTTGATATACACTTGTATTTTGTAACTATTTTTCGTATGTAAGAATTTTTTCGAGTTAATACAAGAGACTAACTCTTTTTCGTTCGTAACAAGTTTTATAAAGGTAGGGGTTTTTACCCGTAACTGTTTCTGTTGACCACAATTTTCAATAATCACGAGGAAGTGCTTTTTCATCCGTAACTGTTTTATTTTATAACAGTTTTTCAAACAAATACAAGGATTTTTATCTTTCATCCGTAACTATTTTATTTGATAACAGTTTTACATGTGAGTACAAAGATTTCATAATTGTTTTTAGTTACAACAGTTTTTGAATGAGTTCAATGATGATGATGTTTTATCCCTAACTGTTTTATGTTACAACAGTTTTCTTTTGAATAAGTACAAAGATGTGCATTTCTTCCTCGTGGCTAATATTTTGCCTTTCAACCTGAACATGTTTGAAGGTTTTTTGGATCAGGCTTTGTATTTGAGTCTTCAGCTCTTTCGATTCTGCTCGTATAACTTGATTATTGGGTAGATGGATCTTTAGGCTCGAGCTTTGACTTTATGATAGTCTTCTTTGCTTCGTCTTAGCCTTCCATACTGTATAATCCCCCAAGTGTTTGAGATTTTGAAGAATTAAATCTCGAGCACTTGCCTATTCCTTCCTTGTGGTCAAGGAAAAACTTGCGGGACTCGAAGGTATATAGTTATTAGATGATGACCGCTTAACCCTTTAAAACGTCCATCAGAAAGTGTAACCCTAGATCAGGAATTCAGTTACTTCCTCGCGTCTTTGCAGGTCTAATATCATCATCTGGTGATGGGTTAACTTTATGCCTATCATCTAAAAAGGTTAGTAAAATTTTAAATGTTCAAAATAAAACGTGTGATACCTGACCGGGGGTACTTCTTTTCCTTAGAAGTAGTACTTCTTCAAGTGGATGGAATTCCAACTTGTTTGTAGGATTCTGCCGTCCATAGCTTCCAGTTCGTAGGCGCCCTTCCCAGCTATGCCTCGGACTGTAGGGTCCTTCCCAATTTGGACTTAGTTTTCCTGCGCCTGCTTCTTTCGTTGATTGAAAGAATTTTTTTAGGACGAAGTCCCCAATCTTGCAGTATCTGAGATGAGCTTTACGGTTGTAATAACGCTCTATGATTTGTTTTTGAGCTGCCATCCGTATTAGTGCTGCTTCCCTTCGTGGTTCGAGTAGGTCCAGATTAGTCCTCAATTCGTCGTCGTTTGCTTCTTCCGTGGCTGTTGTAAACCTTATGCTTGGTTCGCCAATCTCCACATGTATTAAGGCTTCGGAGCCATAGACAAGTGCGAACGGAGTTTCTCCCGTGACTCTTTTTGAAGTTGTTCTGTATGCCTATAGTACCGCTGGTAACTCATCAGGCCAATTTCCTTTGGCTTTATCTAGCCTCTTCTTTAGATTGTTGATGATGGTTTTATTTTTTGACTCAACATGACCATTAGCCACGGGGTGATATGGCGTTGAAGTGATCCGTTTGATTTGCCAGCTTTCAAAGAATTTTGTGTTTTGCGAGCCTATGAATTGTGGGCCATTATCACACACGATCTCTTTTGGTATCCCAAAGCGGCATATTATGTTTCGCCATAAGAAGCTTTTAACTTTCTTTTCTCGCACCTGTTTGAATGCTTCTGCCTCTACCCATTTTGTAAAATAGTCGGTTAACACGAGTAAAAATCGTACCTGTCCTTTAGCTGTGGGAAGAGGTCCTACTATGTCCATGCCCCATTTCATGAAGGGCCATGGGGATATTATTGGATGCAATAATTCCGCTGGTCGATGCATGTTATTGGCAAACCTTTGGCATTTGTCGCATTTGGATACGAAGTTCTCAGCTTCTTCTTCCATCTTAGACCAATAGTACCCAGCTCTGATTAGGGTTTTTACCAAGGATCTTGCCCTTGAATGATTTCCAAAGTGTCCTTCGTGGACTTCATTCATCACGAACTGCGTTTGGTTAGGTCCGAGGCATTTTGCTAGGGGCCCTCCTAACATCTTGCGATATAATGAGTTGCGAATGAGGCAAGACCGTGCAGCTTTGCGGCGAAGTGCTTGAGATATTTTCTTGTCTTCAGGTACGGTGCCATTCTGCAAAAAATTTAAAATTTCTTTTCTCCAATGCCAGGTTAAATTGTTAAAAGTTACCTCATTTTTGTCCTTGTCGATCGCTGAATGGAATAAATGAACGAAAAGTGCATTGTCTTTGTTTGTTACTTCTGTGACTGCTGCAAGGTTAGTTAATGCATCTGCTTCTGCATTTTCCTCTCTGGGTAATTGTATTACCTTCCATGTTTTGAATTGTCTCACGAGTTCTCGTGCCTTTTACAGATATTTTTGCATCCGAGTCTCTCGAGCAATGTATGTCCCCTACATCTGATTTACTACCAGTTGGGAGTCGCTTTTGATTACTATTTGCTCGATTGAAAGTTCTCGTGCAAGTTCTAGTCCTGCAATGACAACTTCGTACTTTGCTTCATTGTTAGTTATAGGATAACATTTGATAACCTTTCATGTCTTTTCACCCGTGGGTGATATTAAGACTATGCCTAAGCCGACACCTTTTATATTGGAAGTCCCATCGGTAAATAGGGTCCATAGACCTGGATTAGCACCGTTAAAGAGTTGCAACTCTTTTTCCACTTCAGGGACAATGCTATTACTAAAGTCAGCGACAAAATCAGCTAAGATCTGAGACTTAATTGCAGTCCTAGGCTGATATATTATTTCATGCTGACTTAATTCTATGGCCCACTTGGCTAATCTTCCTGATAGTTCTTGTTTATGCAGTATGTTTCTTAATGGATACGGGGTGACAACTGTGATTGGATGACATTAAAAGTATGGCCTTAATTTTCTAGATGCCATGATTAGAGTTAAGGCTAACTTTTCTAGATGTGGATATCTAGTTTCAGCATCTAGTAATGTCTTGCTTACATAATAAATAGGAGATTGTTTACCTTTATCCTCCCTTACCCATACTGCACTTACAACAATTTTCGAGACGGCAAGGTAGACGTACAACCTCTCCCACTCCTTTGGCTTTGACAGCAACAGAGGTTTTGATAGATAGCCTTTAGGTCTTTGATAGCCTGTTGACATTCTTCAGTCCATTCGAACCGATTTTGCTTTTTGAGAACTGCAAAGAATTTAAACTTTTTTCGGAAGATTTGGAAATAAATCTTCCTAAGGCTGCAATTCTTCCCGTTAGTCTTTGAACTTCTTTTTTGTTTATAAGTACATCAGGTATTTCTTCTATAGCTTTAATTTGAGCAGGATTTACCTATATTCCCCTGTTTGATACAAGGAAACCCAAGAATTTACCTGATTCTACGCCAAAAGCACATTTTTTTGGATTCAGCTTCATATTATACATGCGTAAAATGTCAAATGTAATAGAGAGGTGCTAGAAATGGTCTTCCACCTGTGTTGATTTACCAGCATGTCATCGATGTAAACTTCCATCATTTTTCCCAGATGTTCCTGGAACATCTTAGTCACTAGCCTTTGATAGGTGGCTCCAACGTTTTTTAAGCCGAAAGGCATGACTTTATAACAATAAGTCCCCCTGTTTGTAATAAAGGAGGTTTTTTCCTCGTATGAGGGATCCATTTTAATCTTATTATAACCAGAATACGCATCTAGAAAGCTTAACAATCCATGACCTGCGGTGGCATCAATCATTTTATCTATATGTGGTAATGGGAATGAATCTTTGGGGCATGCTTTATTTAAATCAGTATAATCTACGCATACTCTCCATTTCCATTCTTCTTAGGTACTACCACAGTGTTAACTAGCCAGTTAGGGTATGTTACCTCTCGTATTGAACCAATTTTCAAGAGTTTCTGTACCTATTTGTCAATCACTTGGTTCTTGAATGACCCTTGCTTTCTTTTATTCTGCTTAACAGGAATGAAGGATGGATCTTCGTTTAGTTTATGAGTCATCACTTCTGGTGGGATACCTGTCATATCTGAGTGGGACCATGCAAAGCAATCTGCATTAGCCTTTAAATAATCAATTAACTTACCTCTTCGATTGGCGCTCAGCCTCGTGCCTATATGCACTTTCTGTTCAGGGTTTTGTTCAAACAATAGAACAACTTTGAGCTCTTCCGTAGTTGTTTTGATGTGTTCGTCTTCATCCGGTTCTTGGATGACGTCCGGTCTGGAATCTACATCTGTGTGATCCAATGCATCTTCCGTGGTGACTTGATTTACCTTCTCGTGAGTATCTCCTTCCGTATCTGTTTGAACACTCGCCTCTTTTGTACCTGTTGGGTCAGTAATGTTTTTCATACCTGTTTGGCCAGTGACGTCTGTCTGGAAGATTTCTTTGTCTTCCGGTTCTTCCGTCTCTACTTTTTTGTTATAATGCACCACGAAATTTATATTTCTAGAGGTCTGTTGATCACCTCTAATCTGTCTGATTCCCCATTCTGAAGGTTTAATTAACATGTGAAGCACGCGTCCTCACCATCTGTGAGAGAGTAGAAGAACATGTTTGAGTACATCATCGGTTGCACGATAGGATATGAACAAAAGGAGTTTCTTAACGCCCTATAACCTCTTGAAGATAAGTACAGACGTCTCTGTACCGATGCACAAGACTCTACTGGGTTTGCCCGTGACTCATGCGACTACGTGAATCCTAGAGCTCTGATACCACGTTGTCACGACCAGAATCCTAATTCAGGTCGCGATGGCGCCCAACAACGGGGTTAGGCAAGCCGATATGACTTTCACTAAGTGATACCCTTCCCATTTGATCAAACAAGTCAATGGTTACCAGTTTATAACAACTAACATGATACTAGTCTCGACTGAAGGTAAAATCATAGAAGATACAAGGCCGAAATAAAACATACACATAGACATACATCCCAAAACCCCAAAAATATATACCGCGTGTGTGCCAGGAACTAGTGTCACGAGTGCCACGGGCAACTACTGAATATACAATGACTACAACATATACAGGGTCTCAGTCTGAATGAGCTAGACAGAGAGTATAACAAAAGAAACTACAAGGTGCTTCTAGGAAGTCACCAGGAAAGCAGCTCACCGTGAAGTATGACCACGCTATCGATATCTAGCACCGGCCTGAAAATCAGATGGACCAGCCTCCGGACCTGTACAGTCAAGTACAGAAAGGAAAGAAAGTGCAGCATGAGTACATATATATAAATATGTACCCAGTGAGTATCCCGTCTAAACTCGAAGAAGTAGTGACGAGAGGTCGACTAGATACTCACTAAGGTCCAGCAACATAATATAGAACGAGATAAGGCTAAAGCAATAGGCATGCGAAACAGTAAACAGCAAGTATATGAACACATAATGTAATACAAGTAAGAGCACCAAGTACCAATTCCTCTTTATTCAACAATACCTGACCAATACTGACATATGTGAACCTGACTCAAGTGTACATGTACCTACACGGACAAGACAACTGGCCGGAGTCATAGGGTAGGTCATAAGGACTGAGGACATAAGCTCCCCATGATCGCGAATCATACCTGCGACTTGTGTGATGACTCGATAATAGTAATAAGCTCCCCACGATCGCGAATCATACCTGCGACTCGTGTGCTGACTCGATAATAATAAGCTCCCCACGATTGTGAATCATACCTGCGACTCGTGTGCTGACGCGATAATAGTAATAAGCTCCCCACGATCGGGAATCATACCTGCGACTCGTGTGCTGACTTGATAATAATAGTATTTACATATAGGTACCTACGGGTACCGACTCGACCGTGAACTCAACAGGACTGTGTCAATATCATATCACTGATAGCCAATTAGGATTTACATCATCATATTCTTACCTCTCCCATGTCATTTCAATAATAAACACAATTTATATTGCACACAATGGTTCATATAAGGCACGAAATGGCATACTCATGGGTCCTACGGCTACCCGACATAGCAATGTAGTCACCACGTACGGACTCTCGTCACTTGGTACGTACGTACACATAGCAAATAAGGAATCTACGGGGACATTTCCCCCTTACAAGTTTGGAAAGGAGACTCACCTCGATAAAAGCACTCCTCGGACCAAGGACCAGATCAAAAGATGCGCCTGAAACTCCGAAATTACTCTTGACGGTTCACAACTAGCCAAACATAGCATAATCGAATCAATTTAAGGTTCAAGAAGGAGAATTATCATGAATTCCTAAAATTTTAACATTCTTGGCAATTTTTGAAATTTCGACCCCAGGCCCACGCTTTCGGATTTTGAAAATTCTTGAAGGATTAAATTACCCGTAGTCTAAGGATCGTAATTACCTAATTTATTTAGGAATTCATGGCTAAAAAGGGATAACTCACTAATTATCAAAGCCCTAGAAATTCCTACCAAATTCTTTTCCATGATTTTGATAAATTAATAGAGGATTTAACTAGAAATTGATGTTTAAACTCGGTGTTAATAAGAAATGTACTTACCTCAAGTACTAGGTTGAAGGGTCCTCTTGGAAGCTCTCAATTAACTCAAGGAAGAAGATGGAAATGGAGGAAAATGAACTAAACCTGCTATAAAAATACACTGCCTAGGGATTTACCCTATGCGAACGCACCCTGGGCATGCGTTCACGATGCTTTAAATTGGTCAGGTCCAAAGGGCCTTCTACGCGAACGCTAGGGAGGGGTCGCGAACCCGAAGACAACGGCAGCTGGGCCGGCCCAATTGGCTGGACCCTATGCGAACGCGATGGAGGGCCCGCGAACGCGGAGGCTAGCTGGGCTAGACCTTCGCGAATGCGGCTGGAGGGGTGCGAACGTGAAGGCCAGGGGGCCCAACCCATTTCGAACGCGGGATGGGGAACGCGAATGTGTAGAGAATCCATAGCCCCTTCCCAATTCCTTCTTCCCAAACGCGGCCACCCTCCCGCGAACGCGAAGAAGGAAACCAGATACAGAAAATTCTGGTTTTTCTAACTTAGCTCCCAGGGGTTTAAAATACCCCCAAGCCCCTTGGGACCCTGTCCAAAAGCACCGGCAAGTCTGTATTCGTGATACATACTTGCTCGAACTTCCGGAACGTGAAAAAAAACAACGGAACTCAAAATTCAACCACAAAACCAAATTAATCAAACTTAAGAACTTTGAAATTCAAGAATTCATTACATTTCGCCGAACGGGTCTATACTACTCGGAATGACCCTAAATTTTGCAGACAGGTCATAGATGACTATACGGAACTATCTCCGGCCTCGGAATTCCATTCGGACTTCGATAGCATGAAGTCCCGTTCCAGGCCAAATTCTAAACTTAAGGAAATCCTGATTTCCATTTCGGGCGCTGAAATGGTCCCGGGTCATCAGAAACCCGAGCCGAACATACGTCCAAGCCCGAAATCACTTTACGGAGCTACTAGAGCTGTCAGAACTCGATTCTGAGGCCGTTTGGTCAAAATGTTGACCGAAGCCAAACTTGGCCAAATAGGCCAGCCTTAAGGAACCAAGTTTTCCTAAACCATCAAATTCATTCCCATATCCCGAACCACCCGCTCCCGCGAGTCATAAAGCACTAATAGCCGCTATGGAATGTTTCATTTAAGGAAACAGGACCCTAATACGCAAAACGGCCGGCTGGGTCGTTACATTCTCCCCCTCTTAAACAACCGTTCGTCCTCGAACGGGTCTAGAATCTTACCAGAAGTGCTGAATAGTTGTGGATATCTGCCCCGCATGTCCTGCTCGGAATCCCATGTTGCCTCCTCAACTGGTTGGCCCCTCCACTGGACCATAACCGCAGCAACTGTCTTAGACCTCAACTGGCGGTCATGCCTATCAACAATAGCCACTGGCTCCTCCTCGTAGTCCAACTTCTTATCTAACTGAATAGTGCTGTAATCAACCACATGCGAGAAGTCGGCATGATACCTCCGAAGCATGGAAACATGAAAAACTAGGTAAACTCCTGATAAAGCTGGAGGCAAGGCAAGCTCATAAGCAACCTCTCCGACCCGCTTCACCACCTCGAAAGGACCTATAAACCTGGGGCTCAGCTTGCCCTTCTTCCCGAATCTCATAATGCCCTTCATCGGCGAAACCTTCAACATAACCTTATCTCCCTCCATGAATGATACATCACGTGCCCGCTGATCTGCGTAGCTCTTCTGCCTAGATTGTGCTGTATGGAGCCTCTCCTGAATAATCTTCACCTTTTCCAAGGCATCTTTGACCAAATCTGTACCGTATAACTTGGCCTCACCAGGCTCAAACCACCCAATCGGAGAACGACATCGCCGACCATATAAAGCCTCAAATGGAGCCATCTCGATGCTGGACTGATAACTATTATTGTATGCAAACTCTGCCAAAGGTAGGAACTGGTCCCACTGACCCCCGAAATCAATCACGCAAGCCCTGAGCATATCCTCCAGAATCTGAACTGTACGCTCTGACTGGCCATCAGTCTGAGGGTGAAAAGCTGAACTGAGGTCTATCTGAGTACCCATCTCGCTGTGCAAAGCTCTCCAGAAGTGCGAAGTGAACTGAGGACCCCGATCTGAAATGATAGACACCGGCACACCATGCAATCAGACTATCTCACGAAGATAAATCTGAGCCAACCTCTCTGTAGTGTAGGTAGTAGCCACAGGAATGAAATGCGCCGATTTGGTCAGTCTGTCCAAAATGACCCAAACCGCGTCAACCTTCCGCAAGGTCCGGGGCAACCCAACCACGAAGTCCATAGTGATACGCTCCCACTTCCACTGAGGAATGGGCATCTGCTGAAACAAGCCTCCTGGCCGCTGATGCTTGTACTTAACCTGCTGACAATTAAGACACCTAGATATATGTTGAACAATGTCCTTCTTCATCCGCCTCCACTAGTAGTGTTGCCTCAAATCACGATACATCTTCGTCACTCCTGAGTGAATAGAGTACCGAGAACTGTGCGCCTCTACTAGAATCCTCTCCCTCAGGCCGTCCACATCAGGAACACACTATCGACCCTGGAGTCGCAGAACACCATCCTCGCCTAAGGTAATCTCCTTGGCCCTGCCCTGGACCACCATATCCCTAAGCTCTGCTAGGCATGGATCATCAAACTGTCGAGCCTTGATCTCTCCCAATAATGAAGACTGCGCAACCACATGAGCCAAAACTCGACGAGGCTCGAAAAGGTCCAATCTCACTAATCGATTGGCCAAGGACTGAATGTCCAAGGCTAAAGGCTTCTCCTCAACTGAAATCTAGGCCAAACTACCCATGCTAGCTGCCCGCCTACTCAATGCATCCGCCACTACATTTGCCTTGCCCGGATGATACAGAATAGTGAGATCATAGTCCTTCAACAACTCAAGCCACCTCCGCTGCCTCAAATTCAGGTCCCTCTGCTTAAGCAAGTACTGCAGGCTGCGGTGGTTGGTATAGACCTCACAAGATACACCGTACAAATAATGCCTCCATATCTTCAAAGCATGAACAACCGCCGCCAACTCAAAATCGTGCACAGGGTAATTCTTTTCATGAACCTTTAGCTGTCGCGAAGCATAAGAAATAACCCTGTCATCCTGCATCAAGACACATCCCAACCCGACGCGTGAAGCATCGCAATACACTGTATATACTCCAGACTCAGAAGGCAATGATAACACTGGTGCTGAAGTCAATGCTAACTTGAGCTTTTGAAAGCTCGCCTCACAATCGTCGGACATCTGAAATGGAGCATTCTTCTGAGTCAATCTAGTCAATGGAGCAGCCATAGAAGAGAATCCCTCAACGAACCGACGGTAGTAACCTGCTAAACCCAGAAAACTCCTGATCTCTGAAGCTGAAGTAGACGTGGCCAACTATGAACTGCCTCAATCTTCTGCGGATCAACCTTGATACCCTCATCGGACACCACATTTCCCAAGAACACCACCGACTCCAACCAGAACTCACACTTGGAGAACTTAGCATATAGCTTCTATTCTCGCAAGGTCTGAAGCACAACCCTCAAATGCTGCTCGTGCTCACTCAGGCTCCGTGAGTAGATCAATATATCATCAATGAAAACAATAATGAAGGAGTCGATATACGGCCTGAATACCCTATTCATCAAGTCCACAAATGCTGCTGGGGCATTAGTCAAGCCAAAGGACATCACTAAGAACTCATAGTGGCCATATCTGGTGCGAAATGCAGTCTTCGGGACATCAGAAGCCCGAATCTTCAACTGGTGATAACCTGACCTCAGATTAATCTTAGAGAACACACGAGTGCCCTGTAGCTGATCAAACAAATCATCAATGCGCGGCAGAGGATACTTGTTCTTGATGGTCACTTTATTCAACTGGCGGTAGTCAATACACATCCGCATAGACCCATCCTTATTCTTCACAAATAGGACTGGAGCACCCCACGGCGACACACTTGGCCTAATAAATCCCTTGGCCAACAAATCCTCAAGCTGCTCCTTCAGTTCCTTTAGCTCCTTAGGAGCCATACGATAAGGAGGAATGGAAATAGGCTGAGTATCTGGAGCCAGATCAATGTAGAAATCTATATCTCGATCTGGAGGCATGCTTGGAAGATCTGAAGGAAACACATCCGGAAACTCCCGAACGACAGGCACTGAATCAATGGTAGGAGACTCGGCGGTGGTGTCCCGCACATAAGCAAGATAAGACAGACACCCTTTCTCGACCATATGCCGAGATTTCATGAAGGAAATGACCCGGCTGAAGGCATTGACTGAAGAACCCCTCCATTCTAACCTCGGCAATTCAGGCATGGCTAATGTAACTGTCTTGGCATGGCAATCCAATACAGCAGGATAAGTAGATAACCAATCCATGCACAAAATAACCTCGAAATAAACCATATCAAGCAGTAACAGGTCGGCTCCAGGTATTGATACCATAGCGCGTGAGGTACATGATTGAGCGAGACTTATGGCATGGTTGTGAGGATATTAATACCATAGCGCGTGAGCTGTCCGCGTAGCACGTGAGCTATCTGTGCGGATCCAGGTATTGATATTATGGCACATGAGATGTCCGTGCATAGAGCTTGAGATTTGGGAGCCCCTCCGGAGTTGAGTGTATTGAGTGTTGATTACTGAGTGCGATTGATGAGTGAAGAAGTGACACTTATGTGAGATAGTATTTATTTGTGTGATTGCTCTATTTATCTGTTAAGTTTCTTTGTGGCATTTACAGAGTTATGGAATTTACATGTTTATTCCTTTTTATTTTTTTAAATTTTGAAAATAAATAATTGGGTTGTTTTACTTAGCTCGTTACTACTACTCAGTCCCTTAGTTATTTCTGTTACTACTGAGTCGGTTGTACTCATACTACACCTTGCACTATATGTGCAGATCCAGGTGAGTTGGAAGGCGGCGATCGTTGAGTTCAGGTCGGCTATCTATGGAGACTGCAAGGTAGCTGCTAGTATCCGCATGACCTTGTTACTCCTTTTGTCATTTTTTCTTTTGGACAGTTTATATATCTTAGCTCATAGTTTTAGACGCTCATGACTTAGTGACACCCCGATGTTTGGAGCCGTTTTCGCACTTTATATTAATATTATTTAGAGTTGATTTTGTTTATGAGAACTTTAAATGTCGATATTGTTTTATTAAATTCTTAAAATCAATTAATAGTAAGATTTCGAGAAGTAGGCTTGCCTAGTAACACGATAGGCGCCATCACGACCATGTATGGATTTTGGGTCGTGACAATATCACAAACTTAATTTTCTTTTTTATGCATATCAAATCTTATTTTCCTTCTTTGTTATATTTAAAATATGAAATAATAAATATAATTGTTTGCCATTATTGTTGTGTTTATATCTAAGTGTATAACACAAAAATAATTGTGATGTTTGTATATCACTATGTATAACACATCAAATAATGTGTATATTAAAATGTGATCTCACCTTTATTTTCCGTCTTTGTATATATTAAGATGCATATCAAAATTTTCTTTTTCTTTTTTATATATATCAGCGTACAATATATCTCATGTATAATAGTGATATCTCATGTATATCATGTGTATCTGTGTATATCCATAAATTTTTTGTCATATATACGATATACAATGTGATATACATAGGTGTCCATAAAACGATGTGTCGGATACACGATATACAAAATGATATACATAGACGTCCTTAAAATCCTGTGTGTGATATACACTGATGTACACGATATACACATGTCGTAATTGGATTTTTAGGTCTGATGTTTTTTACCTGAAATCAGTCTAATCCACTTCTAATCTTATTGAAATTTAATATATGGCCTCGTTTAGGTTCAACAAATATCAATCACACCCACTCGTTCAATCCAACCAAAAAAGAGAGAGAAAAAAACAAAGTTGAAATGTATTTTTTTCTCTCTTAGTGTGATGACCCAAAAGGTCATCACGTGTATTTCTAGCTATCTGTGTTTCGAGGTTACGGGAACCTCCTTCTATCTTACCTCAATTTGCGCGCGTAGCTCGGGCATGTAGCCTGTAGCCGTTATGAGAAAAACTAATGAAAATGATATTTTTGTATTGAAATTAGAGTAAAGTTGACTTTAGTCAACATTTTAGGTAAACAGACCCGGACCTATAATTTGACGGTCCTGGAGGGTCCGTAGGAAAATATGGTACTTGGGCGTGTGCCCGGAATCGAATTCTGAGGTCCCAAGCCCGAGAAATGAATTTTTAAAGAAAATTATCTTCTGAAAAATATAAATGTTTTTGAAAATGAAATTCCATGTAAAACAGGTGATATCGGGCCCGTATCTTGGTTCCGGATCCCGGTACATGTTCGATATGATTTATGTGTTGTCTGTGAAATTTGGTAAGAAACGGGCTTAGTTTGACGTGATTCGGATCTAAAATGCAAAACTTGATGTTTAAAGAGGTTTAGAGAAAATTCATTGATTTTGGAGTTTAATCCGACGTTTATGATGTTATTTTGGTGATTTGATTACACGAATAAGTCCGTAGGATGTTTTCGAGGTTGTGTGCACCTTTGGGTTGAAGTTCTGAGGGCCCGGGTGAGTTTCGGGTAGGTCCGGGGATGTTTTAGGCTTAGAACAAAGTTGTTGCAGGTTCAGAGAAGTACAGGTCTCTGAACCTACCAGTGCGGTCCGCGGTCGATTAGGTGAGGTCCACGATGGGTCTTCGCGTCCGCGGTCGCCTTTGTGCGGTCCGCGCTGTGTGTGTGTGGGGGGGGGGGGGGGTCCGCGA
>ML294879.1:0-16453 GCA_005239495.1 Nicotiana undulata | reverse complement strand
GGGGGGGGGGGGGGGGGGGCTCCACGACAACGGTCACTTTTATGCGGTCCGCGGTGGGCCCTGAGGGGGGTATATTTAAACGGGATTTTCAGTTATGTTTCAATTTTCAAAACCCTAAAAACATAAGAGGCGATTTTCCCAACACTATTTCTTCTCCAAAACATTAGTAAGTGATTTCTAACTCAGTTTCTTTAATCCTTAACTTCTTTTTACAAGATTTCATCCTAGAATCTAGGGTTTTTCATGGTTGAATTGGGAATTTTGGGAAAAACCTAAGAATATTTAAATTTGGGGAGTTAGACCTCAAATTGAGGTCGGATTCCAAAACTATTTATATATTCGGGCTCGGGGGTGAATGGTTAATCGGGTTTTGGTCCGAATTTCGAGTTTGGACCGAGCGGGCCTGGGGTCGATTTTTGACTTTTTGGGGAAAACTTTACAAAACTCATTCTCCATGCATTAGAATTGATTCATTTAGCATTTACTGATATATGTAAGTAACTTGTGGCTAGATACGAGCGAGTTGGTGGTGGAATCAAGAGGTAAAGCAGTAGTTGAGGCTTGAATTGAGTTCGTGGCATCGAGGTAAGTATTTTGCCTAACCTTAGCTTGAGGCAATAGGTGTTGAGTCCTATTTGCTACATGTTTATTCCATGTCCAGCGTATAGGTCAGGTGACGAGTACCTATATGTTGTGGTCAAGCATGCCCGTGAGTCGAATATGAGTAATTATGTGATTTTCATTGAAGTTTATTGTGTTTATGGATTTGATATCTTTTGGTAGTTATTCATTTGATGGAAATTCTCAGTTGTGAGTACAGTTGAGTAATGATTCGGTTGAGGGATATGCTGTTAAGTTATATATCTGTATAGGTTTGGTTATAGGTGTGTGCCTTGCCGGGACGGTATTACTTTTGTTGATTACTCCTGTGTATTTAAGGTTTCTTATTGTTGATGTTCCTGTCAATTGTTGTTTTACTATATTTACGTACGAGGGGACATTCTGTACCATGTTATTATTTATTTATGCACGAGGGGACATTCCGTGCCATGTTTATGATATTTACCTACGATGGGACATTCCGTACCATGTTCATGATTATTTATGCACGAGGGGACATTCCGTGCCGTGTTGTTGATTATTTATGCACGAGGGGACATTCCGTGCTGTGTTGTTGATTATTTATGCACGAGGGGACATCCTGTGCCGTGATGTTGTTTATTTATGCACAAGGGGACATTCCGTGTGTGTTGTTGATTATTTATGCACGAGGGGACATTCCGTGCCGTGAAGTTGTTTATTATGCACGAGGGGACATTCTGTGCCGTGTTTTCTGATATTATAGCACGAGGGGACGTGCCGTGCCGTTTCTATTTACTTATTATTTCAGAGTTGTCAGTTCTTGCTGCTATTTAAGTATTTCAGTTGTTGTCTTGTACCGTTATTTCAGTAGTTGTTACTCCTTTTCCCCCAGCATGTTTTCCCCGTTCGGTACTTAATTGTTTACTTCCTGTTATTATTCCTACTTTATATTATTGAACTGCACAGGTATTTGTTATTTGTCGTGTCCTAGCCTCGTCACTAGGCTCGACACTTACTCAGTACATAGGGTCGGTTGTACTGATGCTACACCTGCACTTCTTTATGTTGTGCAGATTATGGTACCGAATCCGGTGGACACTGATCGAGGGAGTATCCTTCAGTCCACAGGCGACACTGAGGTAGTCCTGCAGGCGTCCGCAGGCCTTGGCGTCTCCTCCTATCATATCTCATTTTCTGTCATTTCCTTTGTATTTTTGAGACAGTGTATTGTTCATTCAGACTTTGTTTTTAGCATTCTTAGATAGTCCGTGGATTTGTGGTACCAGTTCTGGGGTGTTACTAAGGATTTTGTAATATCAAATATTTAAGTTGTTATATTTCATAGCTTCCGCACTATTAGTTGGACTTGTTCTCGCTTATCGCTTTTCTTTTAAATTCCTAATAACAAAGAAATAAGTTATATTAACCGGAACGTTCGCTTGTCTAGAGGGTTCAACGTTAGACGCCATCATGGTCTCGACAGAGGGATTTCGGGCCGTGACACTTAGTTTTTGCTTCTGATTTTCTCTGATATGAGATCAACCTTAATTTTCATCCCACTGATATATTTTTTGCATAATTTGCAAGAATTTTTGCTAAACTATGAGAGTGAAAGAGAAGAAATAGAAGAAGAAATACAAGGAGAAAGGGGGAGGGAAGCCAAAATAAGCGTGTAGTTTTTTTAGAGAGAAAATGTATAAGAGAGTAGTTTTTTTAGGATTTGGCTATATACTGCAAATTATTTGGGGATATATTTGCCAAACCTAATATAAGGCTAAAAAATTGCCAATTCCTGTTATGTTCTGTTATAGGATGCCATAGCTGGTGTGTTCTTCTTCGCGTTCGCGAAGGACCTCTCTCGAACACAAAGAGTGGACTAGACCGGGAAGAGTTTTCTTCTTCGCGAACGCGAAGTCTGGGTCACGAACGCGGAGCGATGGGGACCTTACCCTTCGCTAACGCGACCAGATCAACACGAACGCGTAACATTTGGAACATGGGGGAGGGATCAGTCATTCCTTCACCACAAACACGAGCAAGGTCTCGCGAACACGAAGGCTAAGGGGCGTAGCCTTCACGAACGAGATGAGGGTTTCGCGATCGCATAAGCCTAGTAGGTGCAGCTCTTCGCGAATGCGGGAGTGTTCACACGAACATGATGAACACTATTGCCCTGCTATTAAACAGTCCCATTATGGGATTATGACCATTCTTTCAAAAATTTCAAAACTAAGACACCTAGAGGAGATTCTTCCATAATATTTTCTTCCCCAATTCATTGGTAAGGGATTCTAACCTACTTTCTTCCAATTACCCATTGCATTTCATGAGTTTTCAACCTACAATCTAGGATTTTCATGGTGGAAATTGGGGGTATGGGTAGAATTAGGGATTTTTGCATAATTGAAATTTGGACCTCTAATTAAGGCTGGATTTCAAAACAAATTACATAATCGGTCTCGGGGGTGAACGGGTAAATGAGTTTTGGTCCGAACCTCTGGTTTTGACCAAGCGGGCCTCGGGTCAATTTTTGACTTTTTGGGGGAAAGTTTGGGAAATATAAATGTATGCATTGTAATTGATTTCTTTAGCAATATTTGATGTTATTAAGTTAATTGTAGATAAATATGAGTGGTTTGGAGGTGGATTCTAGAGGAAAAGCGGTAATTGAGCATCGAGTGGCTTGTGGAGCGATGTAAGTGTTGTGTGTAACCCTGAGTTGAGGGAATTAGGAACCCTCAGCCTATTTGCTATATGAAATTCATGTGAACGGCATATATGTGAGGTGACGAGTAGTTATGCACCGCCAATTTATCTGTTGCCTGTTTCTTTCCCGTTCTTCTCATATTGTCTCTTTCCCTGGCTTAACTGTTACATGTTTTACTTGTATTCCCATGCCTAATTACTACTTGTTAGACATCGTTTGCCTCTGTTAATGGTTTTAGTTATTCTATAGCTTCATTATCTCTTATTATTTGCTTAAGCTGGCTTATCGGTACTTTTATGGTATATTCTGAATTGGTCTCGCTGAGTAGTACTACTTGTGTAAATTTTCATAGTCTACAAGCTTCCTATTTGTTTCGATTTGAAGTTTAAGCATTTTGAAGGGTTTTGTTGTTTTAATTGTGGAATTTCTGTACTTACTGAGTAATTAATATTGATATAGTGGGATCAGGTTGCACGCCGTAGCGGGTGGAATAAGGGTGATATATTGAAGAGGAATGAGGGTGAACTGATATTGTACGGCGGAATTGGGTTGCACACCGCAACAGGTGTAATAACGGTGGATTGTTTGGTGAAATAAGGGTGAACTGTGATTGTGATTATTGTGATATGGTGGGATCGAGTTTCACGCCGCAACACTTTTATCTATATTTTGTTGTTTATGCTACTATGAGGAAATAAGGGAGGAATGAGATATGTACGGTGGGATCGGGTTGCGCGCCGAACAACTTATATGTTTATGCTTTTCCTGCACTGTGTTAGCTGTACAGTATTCATGTTTACACTTAAGGATTAGTGGTATCTGAATGTTGTTGAATTATTTTGGAGAACTATAGTTGTTTCCTACCAGTTACTGCTTTATTCTATTCTCTCTACCTTTTTCTATTTTTATTATTTAGATTGTACGCAGGCTATATTGTGAGTGACCCGCCGTAGCCTCATCACTCCTTCGTCGGGATTAGGCTTTGACCTTACGAGTATATAGAGTCGGATGTACTGATACTGCACTCTGCACTTCCTATGCAGATTTTGAAGCTGGTCCGAGCTGATCGAGAGGTTGCATGTAAAATTCATCTGCTAGGAGACCCAAGATAGACCTGCCGGCGTCAGCGGGCCCTGGCGTTCCCTTCTATACCTCATACTTTATTGTTTTTTAATTTAAAAAATAGTTGTATTCCTTTCAGTTGTACTTGTAGTAAATTCTAGAATGTTCGTGAATTGTGACTCCTGGATAGTGTCCGCGTTTAATTAAATTCGTTATAGCTTAATTGTTGTTAATTACTGAATTGTAAAAGAATTGGCTCAAACTTCTCTAACATTGGCTTGCCTAGCAAGTGTAATATTAGGCGTCATCACGGTCCCGAGGGTGGGAAATCCGGGTCGTGACAAATAGCTTCCCAAATTCGACCACCTAAGTGAAAATGAGAGAAAAGGGAGCAAACTCCCGAATTAAAAAGCACTCTACCCCAGACGATCCTTCTTCGCGATCGTGAAGACCAAACTCCCCATGTATTCAGATTCTACCTTCCTCCCTATGTATTTACTACATATGTAATTTACGGTTGACACGAAGATGCAGTGTTTGTTAGAACTCTCTTTCATCCCTCGGGCATACTGTCCTATAACTTTGTTTCCAACTAAATTCTAGCGTTTTTCTTCCATGTACCAATCCATGTAGATGACAAGGTGGGTTGCTCTGATGGTAAGCACCCTCCACTTCCAACCAAGAGGTTGTGAGTTCGAGTCACCCCAAGAACAAGGTGGAGATTTCTTGGAGGGAAGGATGCTGAAGGTCTATTGAAAATAGCCTCTCTACCCTAGGGTAGGGGTAAGGTCTGCGTACACACTAGACTCCCCAGACCCCACTTTGTGGAATTATACTGGGTTGTTGTTGTTTGTACCAATACATGTAGATATTATCATTCACTTTATGAAGTGCAAAAACATGTTCTCACATATTTGAAATTATGCTTTTCCGCCCAAGGAAATTGGTTTTTAATATAACAAAAAATTTATATATATAATTTACCAACCGTAATAAGTTTTAATTAAATTTTTCCGACCGAGTTCGGTCGGAGATATAATTTTAAAATAATTAAAATATAAATTTAATGAAATTACCGACCGACTAAAGTAATTAAAAACGCATAGTAATTAAAAAAACACATACACACATATAAGTAATTAACAAACACACACACACACACACACACACACACACACACACACACATATATATATATATATATATATATATAATTTGACACAAACCGGCCGACTTCGGTCGAAAATTTCTAATTAAGGGCAGCCCCAACGAGTTTCTTCTTCATTTTTTCCTTTACTCTTTCTCTAACTCCTTCTTCCACATCCGAAAATCCTTCCCAAAACCCACCCAAATCACCTAACCACTCCCTTCTCCAAAATCAAACCCCATGCTTTGTCTCTCCCACGCCACCACTGTTTCTCCGTCGTCACGCATCCGCCACCACTGTCGCCCCACCACTACTCCTCCGCCCACCACTGCTCCAAAATCATACTCATCTCCTCTCTTTGAAGGTTAATTATATATATTTGTTAATTTTAATTATTTAAGTTCTTTTAATTGTATAAACTAGGGTTTACAATTTGGGATTATGAGATTATTTTAATTGATTATAATTCTTTAGATTTAAGGTTTACTCTAATTGATTTTGTTTATGATATCATGTAAGGTACTTGATTAATTAGATTTAAAAAAAAATCAATTTTATTGCTCATGATTTTGGGCTTGTTAAACTATGATTTAGGACATATTAAATTATGATTTAGGGTTTATTAATTATAATTAATAGTAACTGAGTTAGTCTAATTGAACGAGTTAACTAATTAAATATTATAAACTAGGCTTTACAATTTGGGATTTTGGGATTATTTCAATTGATTATAATTCTTTAGATTTAAGGCTTACTCCAATGGATTTTGTTTATGTATCATGTAAGGTACTTGCTTAGTTAGCTTTAAAAAAAATTCAATTTTATTAAACTATAATTTAGGGTTTATTAATTATGATTGAGAGTAAGTGTCACGATCTCAAATCCTGACCGATCGTGATGGCGCCTATCGTGGAACTAGGTTAGCCAACACTCATAACCTTTACGTTTTTCTTTTCAAATATCTCAATTTATTTTCAGCAATTCATAACACTCATATAAATTTTGAAATCTTTAACAAAACAATTTAAGCTAACAGTCTACAGCCGTCCCCAAGACCCGGAGTCAACATGTCATGAGCATCTACGAAAAAAACTAACTCTGCTATTGTCATAGACAAAGTCTAGGAATGATATATTAATACTAAATAAGGAAGGGAAATGGAGAAGCTGAGGACGCTGGACAGCTACCTCGAAATCCGTAAGCTGCTGATAACGAACTCGGACGACTACTGCTCCGAATCAATACTTGGATCTGCACACAGAGGTGCATGGAGTAATGATGAGTATGCCAACTCAGTAGTAATGAAAATAAATCACAGTCTGAGAAATAAGAAACACACAATACAGATACACCAATTCACAAAAACAGTAAATCACCAAGTCACCATAAGTATTCATTCCAAATAAGAGAACAAAGAAACCACTCAAAAGTGAAAGTTAGATAAAGAAGTCTTAGTAAGAACTAGCACTAGAGTTCTTCCCCCCTTTCTTTTCTACCTTTTTTCTCTCCTTTTGTTTGTGCTTCCACCCGAGCTTTTCATTCTGTTTTATAGAGACCCCGGAAAATTCGATATAATAATAAATGTAGAAAGGTGAGGGTGAGGTACTTTCCCCGGCATACGGAAAGAAAATCCAGGACAACGGCTTTCAAAAGACGAGTAAGGGACGGGGAGAGGGAAGCTCTCGAAACCAAACGAGTTAAATACATAAGTTCAAAAACCAATTTCCATAAATCCTTTGAAACAAGTATAATTTTAATATATCTCAGTAAAACTCTCAGTAAAAATCAGTTTGAAGACATCTCAGTAAAACTCTCAGTAAAAATCAGTTTGAAGACGAAGTGAATCATAGTTCAAAATTCAGTAAAATCATCGTAAATCTGCCCCTCGGGCCAAAATAATTTCTCATAACAATCTCAGTATCAGCCCATTAGGCAACCTCACCGTCACTCAATATTAGCCCATCAGGCAACCTCACAGTCACTCATTATCAGCCCATCAGGCAACTTCACAGTCACTCAATATTAGCCCACCAGGCAACCTCACAGTCACTCAATATTAGCCCATCAGACAACCTCGCAATCACTCAATATCAGCCCCGTGGTAACATCACTCATTAGGTACCTGCGCTCCCTGGGGGTGTGTAAAGACTCCGGAGGGGCTCCTACAGCCCAAGCGTTATAACAAGTCACAGCATGGCATAAATCACACACAATATAGGCCCGCAGCCTCACTCATATCATATCATATCATCCTCACAATATTGGCCCGCAGCTTCACTCAGTCAGACACTCTCAACATGCCCTTCAGGCCATAAATATACCGGGTTCTCGACCCAAAAATGGTGTTTCATTTTCAATAAATAGTATCAAAATACTCGGAGTGTAAAAATAATTTATCAAGAAAATACTGAGTTAAAATCATGACATATCAGTTAGGAAAATAGTAAGAACAGCCCCCAAGGGGTAAACAATTCGGCACTAGGCCCCAAACATGGCTTATAGCCCAAAACACATCAAATATATTGCTATACTATTAAGCATAGGCTAAAAATCAGTTTCGCAACTCAATAGTTGCCTAAATAGGGAATATATTTCCAAAGTTCCAACCTTTGTATTCCAAAACCCGTGAAAGGGTGCAGAGTCCGGGGTTTCATACCCTCAAGATAGGATTTAAAGACATTACTTACCTCAAACTAGCCCGAAAACTGTTCCGCAATACGCTTGCCTCTCAAATCAACTCCCGAGTGCTCCATATCTATAAAGATCAGACCTTTATCATCAAATTATGCTTAAGGAATGAATTCCAATTAAAAAATATCGATTTTAGCTCAAAACCCGAAATTTGCTAAAACCCGACCCCCCGGCCCGCGTCTTGGAACTCAGAAATTTTTATACCAAAATGTTCTTCATCACCTCACGAGTCCGTACATATAAAGAACGCTAAAATCGGAGTTCGTTTGACCCCTCAAATCGACCCTTAAAGATCTCATAATCTCAAGCCCTAACTCCCTCTTTTTCTACTGATTTTTCATGAATTTACATTGATATTAAGGTCTTAAGTCCCTATAATCGAGTTATTAAGTCCAAAAAGCTTACCTCAATGATGCACCAACGTTTTCCTCTTCAAAATCCCTCAAAAACCTCAGAACCCGTACAACAATGGTGGAAAAAGGGTTAAAATTAACGAAGGCTTGCTTATATATTTTTTGAATAGTGGTTCCGCACCTGCGGCCACTTAAGTGCACCTGCGGACCCGCACCTGCGCTCCCAGGTCCGCACCTACGGAGCACCCTCAAATCTCAGCCTCCGCACCTGCGCTGGTCCTTCCGCATCTGCGGCCTCGCAGGTGCGGAAAATACCTCGCACCTGCGGATTTCCCCTCAACTAGTCAACTTACGCATCTGCGGAGCTTTTCTCTCTCCTGCGGGCCCGCACCTGCGATCAAACTTTCGCAGGTGCGGTTACACCAGCACCAGCAGCTGGAGCTGCATTTTACCAAGTTCAAAACTTCCGTTAACCATCCGAAATCAATCATGAGCCCTTCGGGACCCCAACCAAATATACCAACACATCACGTATGATCATTCAAACTTAGTTGCACTTTCAAAACACTAAAAACAATGTCAAAACACCAAGATCACATCGGATTCAAGCCTAAGAACTTCCAAATTTCTAAAAATCCCCCAACGATACCGAAACTATCCAAAAAAACTTCGATTGACCTGAAATTTTGCAAACATATCCAAAATGACATTACGAACCTATTCCAACTTCCGGAATTCCCTTCCGACCCCGATAGCCTATTTTCCACAGCCGCCCGAAAATCGCCAAAAACTAACTTTCGCCAATTCAAGCCTAATTATACACCGGGCATCACAAAATTATTCTAAACACACTCCTAAGTCCCAAATCACCTAACGAAGCTATCCGAGCCATAAAATTCATTTCAAGGTCGGTTACCAATAAGTCAACTCTCAGTTGACTTTTCCAACTCTAAGGCTATTTTTTAAAGACTAAGTGACTAAATTCTCACCACAACCATTCCGATTCCGAGCCTACCAACTCTAACACATCAAGAACAGTATAACCAACCTATGACAAGTCAATAACAGTAATTTTAATGCAATTTCTACGGAACGACCGACCGGGTCGTTACAGTAAGTGAGTTTGTCTAATCGGAGGATGATGGGTTCTTCGTGGAGACTCACATCCTGAAAACAAGGCACCGACAGATCCAACAAGATGGGTCCAGGCTCAGGCGGATACTGCATATGTCAGTTTCATAACTACTATAAATGTTTATAATATTATATAGTTAATATTTTTCTATCTTCTAAATAAAGGGTCGCTACAATATTAATGTGGAGTAGTACACTCGGAGCTTGCCACTGAATGAGCAAGGTGAGCGACCACCATTTTCAGACGAAGAAGCGTAGAGGATATGGTTGGATGTTGTCGGTGGTCATAATAAAGGGCATACGACCTTCCAGAGAGATCATTTCGGCGCTATAGGGTTGAATCGCAAGGTATAGGGACTTCCGCCCAAGGCAAGGCAATTGATAGGCCGACTATCTCGTCTATGGAAAAGAAGATCGCAAAGCTGACATCAGAGCTTAAAGAGACAAAGGCTAGTGAACAAAAGAGGGATGAATAATTTGGTACCCTTCAAGTTCATCTAGAAAAAAGGGACGAACAATTTAATCTTCTTCAAGGTCAGCTGGTCAATTTTCTTGTTAGTGGTGCTTTTCCCATTCCTTGGTCTCGAGAGCCTTCCCCATATGCTAATCCTTTTCGTCGTGATCCTTCGAACCATGCCGACGATGAAGGTTCTAATAGTGAAGATGGATATGAAGAAATATATAACACTCATTTAATGGTGTGTATTGCTAAACAAAGTCTGGAGTTTGTGAATATTTAGTTGGGAATGGTTTTGAATGATGATTGTATTGTTGATATTATTTTGTTATTGAACATTTATATAGTTGTTGTTGTGGTTGGCGTTCTTGTTCTTGTTATTAGCGTTGTTGTTGTGGTTGTTATTAGT
This sequence comes from Nicotiana undulata, assembly GCA_005239495.1. Lineage (NCBI taxonomy): Eukaryota > Viridiplantae > Streptophyta > Magnoliopsida > Solanales > Solanaceae > Nicotiana > Nicotiana undulata. The sequence goes on along the minus strand of ML294879.1, from coordinate 5,911 downwards.
GTTGTTATTGGTTAATTATTGTTGGTTAATTTGTTGTTGTTGGTTAATTGTTGTTGTTGGTTAATTATGGTTGAATGCAACAATGATGCTGTCATTATAGGATGGATATTGGTTTTAATTGGCAGGTGGTGTAACTTAAAAGCATGCATATTCTGCCCGGTTGTTACCCGGAAAACCGACCGAAGTTGGTCGAAAATCTCACTTTTTTTCTCAGAAATTCAAAATTTTCGACCGAATTCGGTGAGGAATTTTAAATGAAATCTCAAGATTCTTGAAATTTCCGACCGACTTGAATTTAAATTTATTTATTTTTTAATATACCGACGTCGGTCTATTACAATTTACAAGTAATTATAATATTATTATATATTTAAAATTTCGACTGTTGTCGGTCACTATTTGAAAAATAAATAATTTTTTTAATTAATACCGACCGATTACGGTCAATATATTTAGTTTGGTTGTCAGTCAACGCGTTGAATATTGCAATCATTTTCGGTCGGAAAATTGCGGCCGATTTCGGTCGCAACACCTTAGCAACCATTATTTTTCTGACTAATTAAAATCGGTCGAAAATCGGTCGCTTTTCCTCAATTTCCGACTGATATCCATCGATTTTTCTAGACGAAATTACCTAATATTTAGTAGTGTCAATCAATGGATACTCACTATTGTATATGTCAAATCTGTCTCGGTACTTAGGACTAAGCAGTATCGAGAAAGAGTCGGTCGAGGTCGACCAGGAGACGGCGAAACCCGTGGTCGAGATGCAGAAGATGATCGGTGTCGAGCGCGATATAAAGAGTTGTAACGGCTAGTTTATAAGAGCAGGATATTAAAGAGAATATTCCATTGGATATTTTTTGTACTTGTACTATTAGGGTTTATTGGGAGTATGTCTCATATACATAGAAAAAGATAATGAATAGGGGCATGTGATATTCATTGTGATAAGAGCAGACCTTGCTAAGAGATTCTCTCTCTCTTGTGAAGATACAAAGACTATATTTTTATCAAGATTTTGCTGATATTATTCCACATTTTTCCACCAGATCCGCGAATAGTTTGAACAAGTCTTAGATTTATTTGTCATTCATTATTGTCAGGAGGAACATTCGTCCAATCCACTCTTTATTGGGTGATTTATTTCTCCTATTTACTTAAATGCCAATTTTTCTATTTATTACTGGTTACACCTCCATTATTGGTGATACTTTATGAATATTAGCGCATGTTATTCTCAACCCCTTATTGGATCTGTCCCACCTTACACTCGTTTTCAGGATCCATATCTAGAGATATTATCGTTAATTAAGTTTAACCCATTATTACATAAATATAATAGTTTCAACGGAAAGTTATACTTTTTGATAAAACAATTTAGCGCTGTCTGTGGGGATTATCTAGTTAAATATTTTAGTTTATTCTAAATCTACAACTGACACTAGTTACTAACGTAAAAAGAAAAACAAGAACAAGATACTTTTTTTCTTTATATATATATATAGAGTCAAGGATTGTATTTATCTTTATTGTCCTTTTTTCTCAATCATCTTATTATTTAAACAATTTCAACTCCATAAATCACACATCATGATCTCCATAATTTCTATTCTTAATTAATATCACAACCTCTTCATCTTCGTAACTCATATTCTTAATTACTAATAGCCATAACGCCTAATGATCTTGATTACTACTAATATCCATAACTCCAGAGAAATTCATGTTCATAACACTCAATTGTGTTGATCAAACCGAAATGGTGTTCCAATCCAAGTAAATTTGCTTAGCGGCTCATATGACTCACCAGCTCCAGCGCTTTGAACTCCCTTGGAGATACAATTTCACGGTCGATCGAAAATAATTCATTGAGCTTGACTCACTTTTTTTGTATAAAGATGTTTGTCGATAAATATATTTTGCAAGGCCAATTTTGTTGTTCATTGAATTTGACTATATTACTTGAAAATTATACACTTTTTTTTTATAAAGATGTTTGTTGATTAATTTCATGTCTCATATTTTCTTTATAAAGGAAATATTGTATAACGTCGAATAATGTTTTAAAACTTTATCATGTGCAGGTAGATATTTATCTTTATGCCTGGACGATGTCTGTGCGGCGGTGTGTTAATTTATGCTTTTGTAATGAAATAAGCAATTAGACACCGATAAAGGACATTTCATTTGGTCTTCTTGGTGGCATAAATGTGAGAGTGCATTAAAAAATTATATCAACTTTCTCTTCCTTTCGCCAAATTCATAATTATAGCGTTCTACCTGCAAACTTTTCATTTGTTCAGTTCACTTTTTCTGCTAATTCCTTTTTTTTGTTGGTGAGGTTGACATCTTCTGTCTACAGACCAGAGTATATTTTCGTAAGTGTAAAAAGGGAACTGAAGTCAAACTATGTCTGCGTGCCTTAATGAAATATGCATGTATGTAAGCATATGATGAATCATTTTGATGTAAAATTAGTTTGAAGTCCTCAAGTTTTTAAAAAAAAAAAAAAAAAAAGGACTAAAACTCCTCAAGTTTTTTTTTATTAATCAATCTGTTTCCCCTAGCTCACTGTGAATTCGTCTTCCAATAATAACTAAAATGTGATGTTTTTTTTTAAAGCAAGTTATGCAGGTGTTAGGGATATAAGGATTAGTAATTCAAAAAGAACATAAAATATAGAGATTAGTAATACAAGTGTCACGATCCAAAATTTTCCACCGTCGGGACCGTGATGGCGCCTAACGTTGAATCTGCTAGACAAGCCAACGTGAATATTCAAGTCTGTTATAATCCTTTATTATTAAATGAGAACAAGTGAAATACGACATTTTCATAAATAAAAGCATAAAATGAAAACAAGCTAAAAGTACATAACTCAATCCACTGATTTTACGAATTATCAAAATAACAAAAACCCAGATCTTTGGAGTCACAATGTCACGGACTATCTACGAATAATACATGTAAGGGTCTGAAAGAAGTAAATACATTTGTTTTTGAGATAGCTAAAAACAGAAATAGAGAAGTGGGAGGGGATGCCAAGGCATGCGGACGCCTGCTGGACTACCTCGGTGTCTTCGGGTGGACTGAAGGAAGCCTCCTAGCTCTAGTATCCACAGGGTCCTGTACCGGGATCTGCACAACAAAAGATGTGCAGGTGTAGTATTAGTACAACCGACCCGATGTACTGACTACGTATCGAGCCTAACCTCGGCGAAGTAGTGACGAGGTTAGGACACGACAACCAAGATAACCTGTGTAATTTAATAATACTCGGAAGGAATAATAATAAAGCAGGGATAAACAGCTAAGTACAAAAGAAAAAGGGAACATGCTGGGGGAAAAGAGATGGCAATTAACAAGAATAACTAAATAAGACAACAGAGTAAATATCAAAATAATAGCAGGATTTAACAACACAGAGAAAAGCAGTGCACGACATCACCCTTCGTGCTTTTACTCTCATTCTCACCAAATAATAAATGCAAGTACACGGCATCACCCTTCGTGCTTTTACTCTCATCCTCACAATAATCAATAAAAACGGCACGACATCTCCCTTCGTGCTTTTACTCTCATTCTCACCAAATAATAAATGCAAGTACACGGCATCACCCTTCGTGCTTTTACTCTCATCCTCACAATAATCAATAAAAACGGCACGACATCTCCCTTCGTGCTTTTAATATCATATCATGGCACGACATCATCGTTCGTGCTTTTACACTCTCATCCTCACAATAAATAATACACGGCATCACCATTCGTGCTTTACACTCTTCCTCACAAAAATCAATACACGGCATCACCCTTTGTGATTTACACTCTTCCTCACCCAAACAATATCAATAACAGAAGTTTGGCAAGGAAGGAATCAACAACATGAACCATGACAACAAATCACAACATCCTAGCAAGGGAACCATAGTAGAAATATCACCGTCCCGGCAAGGGACAGAGCTATAACCAATCTCACTCAAGTACATAACTTTACAAAATATTTCTCAACCGAAACAAATACTCAACAGTATTCACAACTAAGAATTTCCATCAAATGAACACCCACCAAAGTGAAATTCAATCTATAACGCAGTAAATATCAATGAAATCACATAATTCATAATATCCGACTCACGGGCATGCTTGACACCAACATATTGGTACTCGTCACCCCACCTATACGTTGAACATGGTATAAACATATAGCAAATAAGACTCAACGCCTATTCCCTCAAGCTAAGGTTAGGCCAAAAACTTACCTCGACTTTTACGACCAAAATCAAGCCTCAATCACCGCCTTTCCTTTTGAACTCGACTCCAAATCAATTGTATCTAGACATAATTGACTCAATAACATCAATAAACGCTAAATAACTCAATTCCAATGCTTAATTATAGGGTTTCTAACATTCTTCCCAAAAAGTCAAAAATCGACCCCGGGCTCGCTTGGTCAAAATACGAGGTTCGGACCAAAACCCGATGACCCATTCACCCACGAGCCCGAATATGTAATTAGTTTCAAAATTCGACCCCAAAACGAGGTCTAAATTCTAATTAATCAAAAAGCCCTAACTCTACCCAAATCCCTAATTTTCTATCCTTAAAATCATGATTTTAGGCCTAAAAATCTAATGGGTGCTGATAAAAATTGAAGACAGTGAGCCTAAGGTTACATACCTATAAATTTGTGGTGAAGTTCTCTTTCAAAAATCGCCCAATTTGGAGTTTGGAAGAAGAAGTTATGAGGTTTTGGTTTAATCCCGTATTTTATTCTGATTTTTAAAAATCACTGGGTACAAATACACTATGCGTTCGCGGCACGTGCCATGCGTTCGCATAGTCTATATCCTATTACCCTTCGCGTTCGCACAGCCTTGGGTGCGTTCGCACAGGGTTAAAACCTGCCCAGCCCTCTCTAAACCTACGTGTTCGCATCCCACTGAGTACGTTCGCGTAGAGCTAGTTCCCTGTGCTCCGCGTTCGCACAAAGTATTCCACCCCCTCCCAAACTTGTGTTGTGCGTTCGCGACTAATCCTATGCGTTCTCATAGCACAAGACACCAGACGCCAGAAAACTGCTGCAATACCAGATTTTCAAGCCTAAAATTATTCCAACGCCTATCCGAAACTCACCTGAGCCATCGGGGCTTCAAACCAACTATGCACACAACTTCAAAAATATCCTACGGGCTTACTCGTACGATCAAATCACCAAAATAATATCTTAAACAACGAATTTATCATTAAAATCAAAGAAAACTTCCAAAACTTTCAAAACATCAAACTTTGCATCTACGAGTCCGAATCACATCAAGTGACTTCCGTTTCTTACCAAACTTTACAGACATGTCATAAATATTATATCGAACCTGTATCGGGCTCCAAAACCAAAATACGGGCCCAATACCACATATTTCACATATAATTAAACTTTCAAAAATCCTTTATATTTTCAGAAAACAATTTCTTTCAAAAATTTATTTCTCGGGCTTGGGACCTCGGAATTCGATTCCGAGCATACGCCCAAGTCCCATATTTTCCTACAGACCCTCCGGGACCGTCGAATCACAGGTACGGGTCCGTTTACTAAAAATGTTGACCGAAGTCAACTTAATTCAAATTTCAAAAACAAAACTATTAGTTTTCTCAGTTTTTCACATAAAGGCTTCCCGACTATACGCCCGGGCTGCGCACGCAAATCAAGGTGGGATAGAAGGAGGTTTTCATGACCTCGCAACACGGAATTGACTTATAAAATACGGGATGACTTTTTGGGTCATCACAACAAGACTATAATATATGAATTGTAAGGTAAAGATTATTTGTTATTGAATATTTAGTTTGATGTATTAAAATTATTATGCGATGTATTTTTAAATTATATATATATATATATATATATATA
>ML294875.1:0-19336 GCA_005239495.1 Nicotiana undulata | reverse complement strand
GATGCCCATTCCTGAGTGGAAATGGGAGCGCATCACCATGGACTTTGTGGTTGGGTTACCTCGAACTTTGCGGAAGGTTGACGCGATTTGGGTCATTGTGGATAGACTGACCAAATCGGCGCATTTCATTCCAGTGGCTACTACTTATACTACAGAGAGGCTGGCCCAGATTTACGTTCGGGAGATAGTCCGGTTGCACGGTGTGCCGGTGTCCATTATATCCGATCGAGGTCCTCAGTTCACCTCTCACTTTTGGAGAGCATTGCACAGTGAGATGTGCACTCAGATAGATCTCAACTCAGCATTTCACCCTCAGACTGATGGTCAGTCGGAGCGTACAATTCAGATTTTGGAGGATATGCGCAGGGCTTGTGTGATTGACTTTGGCGGTCAATGGAACCAGTTCTTGCCTTTGGCGGAGTTTGCATACAATAACAGTTATCAATCCAGCATCGAGATGGCTCCATTCGAGGCTTTATATGGTCGGCGATGTCGTTATCCGATTGGGTGGTTTGAGCCTGACGAGGCCAAGCTATATGGTACAGATCTAGTGAGAGATGCCTTGGAAAAGGTGAAGATTATTCAGAAAAGGCTCCGTACAGCACAGTCTAGGCAGAAGAGCCACGCGGATCATCGGGCGCGTGATGTGGCATTTATGGAGGGAGATAAGGTTATGTTTAAGATTTCGCCGATGAAGGGCGTTATGAGATTCGGGAAGAAGGGCAAGTTGAGCCCCAGGTTTATAGGCCCTTTCGAGGTGTTGAGGCGAGTCGGGGAGGTTGCTTATGAGCTCGCTTTACCTCCCGCCTTATCGAGAGTTCATCCGGTATTTCATGTATCCATGCTCCGGAGATATCATGCCGATTTCTCTCACGTGATTGATTTCAACACTATTCAGTTAGATGAGAAGTTGGGCTTCGAGGAGGAGCCAATTGCTATTATTGATAGGAAGGACCACCAGTTGAGGTCTAAGAGAATTTCTGCCGTAAAGGTCTAGTGGAGGGGCCAACTAGCCGATGAGGTGACTTGCGAGTCCGAGGAGGACATGCGGAGCAGGTATCCACAGTTATTCGACACTTCAGGTACGATTCTACGTCCATTCGAGGACGAACGTTTGTTTTAGAGGGGGAGATTGTGATGACCCAAAAAAGGGTCATCTTATGTGAGTCTAATTTTGACTGTGTTCCGAGGCCCTGAAAGCCTCCGTTGATCTCACCTCGATGTGCGTGCGCAGCCCAGACGCGTAACCGGGAAGCCTTTATGTGAAAACTTAATTAAGAGCTGACTTCATGTTAATTAATTGAATAAAGTTGACTTTGGGCAACATTTTTGGTAAACGGACCCGGACCAGTGATCTGACGGTCCCGGAAGGTCCGTAGGAAAATATGGGACTTGGGCGTATGCCCGGAATCGAATTCCGAGGGCCCCAGTCCGATAAATGAATTTTTAAAGAAAATTATTTTATGAAAATATTAAAGGCTTATGAACATGAACCTTGATGTGAAACCTTTGCTGCCGGGCCCGTATTATGATTTCGGAGCCCGAAAAAGGTTCAATATGTGTTATTTAAGTTATCTGTGAAATTTGGTAAGAAACGGACTTGATTTGATGGGTTTCGGATCAAAATGAGAAAATTGGAGTTAATGAAGTTTTGAGGATTTTCATAGAATTTGAAATTTGGCTTGAAATGTGATTTTTTTTCCCGAGATCCGAATGAAATTCCGGGACCGGGAATCATTCCGTATAGTCATTCGTGACTTGTCTATAAAATTTGAGGTCATTCCGAGTAGTATAGACCCGTTCGACGAAATGTTATGAAATCTAGAGTTCTTAAAGTCTTAAGTTTGAATTCAAGAGGTTTGGCGGGTGATTTCTAGTTCTAGTGATGTTTTGAGTGTTCCGTGAGCTCGAGCGAGTCCGTCATATGAGTTGGGACCTGTTGGTATATTTTGTCGGAGGCTCGGGTGGGCCCAGGGGCTTTCTGGACCCCGCACAGGGCCAAAAACCAGCAAAATCCACTGCTGGTGTGGCTGCTTCTGGTGTGACCGCACCTGCGGTCTCTCAGTCGCAGGTGCGAGTGCGCACCTGCGGTCCAACCTTCACAGGTGCGACCCCATCGCAGGCGCGACCCTTTTTACCGCAGGAGCGGGACCGCTGGTGCGGACTCCTTCTCCGCAGGTGCGATGCCAGGGTCCCAGGCCCTTTCCCGCATGGGCGGTGATTTTCTCGCAGGTGCGGGACCACACCTGCGGTCCCAAGGTCGCAGGTGCGGAAATCACTGTTGCCAGCCCCTTTTAAATGTCCAAATTAGGGGTTTTTCTTCATTTTTACCCACCATCAACCTCCGTTAGAGAGCATCCAAGTTTGAGCAACACCTCCCACGACCACCCACTGTAGGAGTAAGTAATTCTATTCTATTTTTCACTATTATGCATAGAATTCAACGGGATTAATTCCTAAAGAATCAAAAATTCATTAAATTTGGATAAACATTATAGGGCTTTGAATAAATTGGTGTTATTCAATTGAGGCTATGAATACTTGTATAAATTACATCTTTTCGATCCTTAGACTTTGGGTAGGTGATTCCTTCAAGAATTTTCGAAATCCAACGTGTGAGCCCGGGGTCGAAATTCTGGAAATGGTCAAGACTGCTTAAATTTAGTATTTCTTGTTGATTCTTCTTCTTGGAACCTAAATTAATTCAGTAATACCATGATTGGTTAGTTGCGAGCCGTCGAGGGTGAATTTCGGATTTTCGGGCGCAATTGTGGTCCGAGGGGTAGATTCGACACGAGGTGAGTCTCCTTTCTAACCTTGTAAGAGGGAATTGTCCCCGTAGGTGATGTATATGCTATGTGTAAATTGTTTGGGGGCTACGTACGCGCGAAGTGACGAGAGTCCGTACGTAGCGGCTATTATTGTTATGTCCGGGTAGTTAGGCCTACATCATGCCTTGTATGCTTTCTCGTAATGCCTTATATACTTTTCTCGTAATGCCTGATATGTTTTCCTTGTAATGCTTTATATGATTCATTGTGACGCCATATGTACTATGAAATTTTGTTTTGCATAGTGTTATTCCTCTGAGGCTTTATGGAAAAAGTGTTGAATGGCAAGGAATTTGTTATGGAAAGTAAGTATTGTAAGATATTGGGATCGGGCCGTACGCCACGGTAGGTTTGAGAGTGATTATGTCTATATGGGATCGGGCCGTACGCCACGGCAGTGTTGAAAGTAATTTAATATATATGGGATCGGGCTGTACGCCACGGCAGTGTTGAGAAGTAATTGTGATAAATATATGGGATCAGGCCGTACGCCACGACAGTGTTGAGAAATACTTGAGATACATATGGGATCGGGCCGTACTCCACGGCGAGTTTAGAAGGTACCTTATGGGAGCGGGTCGTACGCCACGACGGGTCTAAGAATTTGTGATTATTGTTTCGTTCGGTGGTCTTACCCTTGAAAGTGCTTTATTGTTTAGTTCAGCAATTGTTTGGATTTCTGCTTTTGATATATATACTTGTTGCTTATTTCCCTGACATGCCTACTGTATTTCATTATATTCTATCATATGTTATTACTGTTGGACCTTAGTGAGTATCGAGTCGACCTCTCGTCACTACTTCTTCGAGTTTAGGCGGGATACTCACTGGGTACATATTTATTTATTATGTACTCATGCTGCACTTTCTTTTCTTTTCTGTACTTGACTGTACAGGTCCGGAGGCTGGTACGTCTGATTATCAGGCCGGTGCTAGATATTGATAGCGTGGTCATACTTCACGGTGAGCTGCTTTCCCGGCGACTTCCTAGCAGCACCCTGGAGTTCTTTTGTTATATTCCTTGTCCATTTGATTCAGACTGAGACNTTTAACGGTTTAAAATTTGTAAATGTTGACTTGTTTAATTAGATGGGACGGGTAACACTTAGTGTAATTTGTGTTGGCTTGCCTAACCCCGTCGTTGGGCGCCATCACGACCCAGATTAAGATTTTAGGTCGTGACATCTGCGATGGCAATGATAGCCTTCAAAGCTGGATCAAAATCTTGCTCCTCGCAGATCATGCCGATAACAGGCCCATTGTTATGGGCGGGCAATGGATTGTTAGTCACATTGGGAGCTTCTTCATCCCTTAACACTACCTTCTTTTGCTCTATAAGATTTTCCACAGCCCGCTTGAGAGTCCAGCAATCCTCCGTGTCGTGTCCCTCTGCTCCGGAATGGTAGGCACAATTGGTTCTAGGTTTGTATGACACTGATGCTGGGTTTTTTATTANCTCACATGGGTAAGCATTGTACAGGTAGTTGTTTTGAGGAGGGCGTGGATTGTATGGAGCTGGGGGAGGATGGTTATTTCTTGGGGGCGGAGCTCTGTTTTGGTTGTATTGTTGTCGCGGCCGGAGATGCGGTTAAGCATTCATCACCTCATAGGGAAAAGGAGATGTAACGTAAGCTGCATTTTGGTGAGGGTAGTAGTGTTGGGAGGTTTTGGGGAATGGACCTGAGTGTTGCCGAGAACCCCTGACATCGGAAACCATCATGGCCCCTTCTTCTTTCTTCTTTCTGTTGGCCGTACTGCCGGACCCGTTTTGGATGTCCTGGGAGGTTGCCCTTATGGCTGATTGGCTCAGGATACGACCAGTCTTTAAACCATTCTCAACCATTTCCCTAATTTTGATTGGCGGACATCATATTTTGAAAGTAATCCGCTTCTTGTGCTTGCAAAAAAACACTGACCATTTCGACCTCATCCATCGGAGATTTGACCCTGGACGCCTGCTCGCGCCACTTAATAACGTACTCTTCCAAACTTTCTGAGGACTTCTTTTTGAGGTTGGATAGAGAGTTTCTATCGGGAGCGATATCCATGTTGTATTGGAATTGTCGAACAAAGTCCCGGGCTAGATCATCCCACACGTTCCAGAGGGGTATATCCTGGTCCATGTACCATTCTGATGCAATCCCTGTTAAGCTCTCTCCGAAATATGCCATGAGAAGTTCCTCTTTCCCACCTGTTCCTCAGAGTTGGTTGCAATACCTTTTTAGATGAGTTATGGGGTCCCCATGTCCGTCATAGTTTTCGAACTTGGGGGTTTTAAACCCGAGAGGCAAGTGGACGTGCGGGAACAAGCACAAATCGGCATAGGAGACGCTTTTCTGCAGGCTCAGCCCCTGTATGTTCTTGAGGCTCTGCTCGATACTCTTCATTTCCCGAGCCATTTCTTCGTGCTCGGGGCTTTTCTTATCTCGTCCCAAAGTAACTTCATACTGATGTTGTTGGGGGTATAAATCAGGAGTGACATGAGTGGCGCCCAAAAATGATGGCGTTTGGAATGTAAATGCCGGCGGCTCAAAGCTGCGCCCGGTGATAGTTGGTGGAGCCATGGCAGAGCTCGGTGGTGCGGTGAAGATGTTGGATGATGCACCAGAAAACAAGACCTGGGGGCGAACCTCAGAAGGCCTTCCGGCAAAGTGAGCCGACATAGTTGGGTATCCGAGCGGCGTGGCCGGGTAACTTATAGGGATGTTAGAAGTTCCGCCTGTCCTGGGGATTATCTCGGGGAAACTCAGGATAGAACTGGGCGGTTCCCTACCATTGGACCATGCGTTCCACATTTCTAACATGCGGAAACACAGGATCCTATTCTCTTCAACTGTGGCTGACTCAGACGTTAGGATGACTGGATTCGGGTCCTACACAGAAGAGTTGATGATTGATAAGTGGCTTTCTTATGTCATTTCTATGCTTCCCTTTGATCTAGTGAAGTAGGGATGGGGATCCAAGTTACCGCAAAAACCAACCACCCTAGAAAAACACCTTTTAAGACTGAACCAACAAAACGTTAGGTCGGAACATTTTATCACATAGGGAAATCGCACGTTTGGGGTATGCAATGCACCTAGGAAATTAGACGCTTTCTATATGTTTTTCAACGGTTGTGTGTATCATCCCGACTTTATTTTCTCGGATTTGAACCTTCCCTCATTTTTATCCTATTTTCATCCTTTTGTCTTTCTCTATCACTCTTTTATTTCTTTCATTGTATGATTTTTTGCTCTTTTATTTCTCACTCACTTTCATTTCTTAAGATTATGATCGAATCCTATGTGGATTGCCTACGTATCACGGCGTCGCGTGAATCAGATCATTACGTAGTTCAAGGGATATATTCGAAGGAAATAAATAAACATTTATCGAAAATTTTCATTCATTGGATAAAATACTTTCAACTTCATAAGAAACTTCAGCACATTTTTGAAACTTTAAAAAATACAACATACTCAAGACACTTTCTTGGGAATGTAAAAACTACAGTGGACCTGGACAGGACTACAACAGAAAAATAAAATACAGACTCGAGAAATATCAAAAATACATTAGTGCTTCCATTGCTTCAGGCACCCGTGGGGCATCATTCGGCCTTGCCACAGGCCTGCGTGCTATATCTTGTTGGAGGCGGTAGAGGTCGTCCATTATCTTGTGGACGAAGATCATAACCGCTGAGAAGAAGGTGGTCCGAGTCATATCTTCGCATTCCTGGCATTTGGTGACAATGTAATCAGCTATCTCCCGGACCCTTTGTCTAATGATACCTTTCTCCTGAAGTAGACGCCCGATCTACTGAGATCTTGCCTCTAAAGCCTGGGCGTCTTTGTGAGTCTGCTTTTTCCACTGTCGCAATTCTTCTTCCAACTAGGCTATCATGTCATAACACTGTTCTCTTTCTGCCTTAAACCTTTGTGCTTGTTTTGCCATCTCGTTTTCAAAGGTGGCCATTCTTTCTTTCAAACCCAGAACTTCTTGGTCATTCTTTCTCTTCAATGTTTGCACGAATTCTGCCCTTTCTTCGGCATTCTTTGCCAACTTTGATCGAGCTCGATTCAAATCTTCCTCGTCTTTGTCCAAATCGTCACCATAGCTACACAACGTTTTCCTGAAACTGGTGACAAGTCTTTCGTCGGCTCTACTTCTTTCGGGGTTTTCAATGGCTATCCTCATTTTATGGATTTGAGCCCTGAGGGCTTCATTTTCTTTGTTCATCCTGTTTTTTTCTCCTTCGGCTGTAGTGGTTTGTAAAGTGTTTTCAAATTTGAGCTCTCGGATCTGGGCCTCCAGTTTACTTATTGTAGCCCAGTAGTTGTTTTCCTTTTCTAGCCAACCCCAGTGTTCTTGTGTCTGCTCAGTAAAATGCTGCACATGAGGTCTTTTCGCAGGTCGCTCCGGTTCTTGGTGCTCTCGGCCTCTTCTACCATATCAAGAAATATAGGTTGGCTCTACTTCCCCTTGAGATAAGTTTCTCACCCGAGTCTGAGGCTCTAAGAATCTGCACTGGTTCCAAATCTGACGGACCCTGTTTTCCGTAAATGTAGCTCTTGGACACAACTCAATGGCTTGTTGGCTTAGGTCCTCATCATGTGGAATGCCTTGTTGTCTACCTAATTGCCATAAGACCCAATGTGGGGCATATGACTGGATACTCCGCAGACCCATTAACAAAAGATAGCGCACTTCAGTGGACATATTGATAACCTCGCCGACATGGAGCCATCCGAAAGTCCACTCGATTCAGTCGGCGGTCAATGAACTCAGATGTGAGTGCCAGGCTTCTGTGCCCTCAGGAAAATTGTGGCCTTCTACCCGAGTACTGTGTTCTTCGATACAATTTAGACCAGTTAAGCCGTAGTTCATGTAGCCTGGGCGGCGACAGAGGTGCTCGATCATCCAAATCTGTAGGAGCAGATTGCACCCTTCAAAAAACTTTCCTCCTGATTGGCAAATGGTAAGAGCACGGTAAATCTCGGCTAAGATCATTGGTATAAGGGTGACATTGCTCTTCTTCATCATGAAATCCATCATCCCTACTAATCCGATATCTATAAGTCCGTCACCTCTGGGGAAGATTAAGGTGCCCAGGAATGCTACCACGAAAGCCAACCCCCGACGGTCTTCCCATTTAGCCTGATTCTTGTGGTGAGTTAGACCAGTATTTTCAGCTTCATAGCCCCGAGGATCTCCATAACGTTGGTACAGGAAATAGAAAGTGCAGAACCCTTCCGCCAGGTGTGAGTCTTGAGTGTCCCGACTGATGTTCAAAAGATCCAAGAACTTATGTGGAGTTACCGCCCTGGGTTTCACCGGATACCGACTTCTAAGATTGTTACCGAGACCAGCATACCCCTCTATTTCCTCTAGCGTGGGCATCAACTCAAAGTCTAAAAAGTGGAACACGTTGGGGGCAGGGTCCCAAAATGACACTAAAGCTTCAACAATATCCAACCTCGGCTTGATTTTTAGAAGGCCATTAAGTCCGCCCAGAGCTTTTACGGCATACTTTCTACTAACTTCCCCCAGGTCGCTCCACCACATATGGAGTCCCACGGGAATTTTCTCGACAGCCCTAAAAGGAGTGTTTTCAACTGTATTCATCCTTCACATTAGTTAAAATGTTTTGATTAAGAAAACAAAGCCATACAAGGTTTTGATTGAATGCGAAAAAGTGTTATTTTTGCAAAAGTTTTTGTAATAGAGAAAAATGGACCGTCCTTGCGAATACGGCCCCTCAATACTTCGGGTAGGAAAGCTTTTAGGGTTGTGCTCTCTAATTGGGCCAAAATTTTTGATAAGACTATAGTGGCTATTTTTTACAAAAACAGCCTCTCGGCATCCCGTTGGGACAATTGGCTATTTAGGCAAGAACAACATCACCTAATTTTGTGACCGTATTTTCTATTTTGTTTTTTTTCCAAATAAGGTTGGACCCGATGAGGGTTGCCTACGTATCTCACATCCGGTGAGAATCAAATAATGTGTAGTTCGGGAAATCTTGACAGAATTTTGAAAAGTAGGCACCGACTTACTTTATTTTGAAATACTATTTTCAGAAATTTTGGCATAGTTTCGGGATGATCTTGAATATCGGGTTTTTCAAAAATCGGCTAAATCTCCTATTCTATTCCTCTCTTGGTTTTTCTGTTATCTCTTTTTTTTTAGCCGGTCAACAAACGAACCATAACAAAACATTGTACACATAGCAAGTAGGATGCATCAGGATAGTCTTTCATTTTGGGTTCACCTGTCCTAGACGGACCCAACCCCTGTGTTGAGCCCCCTAAGTCAAATGCACGCGATGAAAATAAATGTTCCTACTAGGGATACGACATGAGGCTATGTAATACTATGTTTATACNCGGGAATACAGAAGCTTCACCGGCTTTGCAACTTGTCCGTACCTCGTTCTAAAATTTGGATGACTCTAACAGAAAAGAAGTCACATGAAGTGCACACTTCCCAGATGATTTAGAAGACTCAGAGAGAAGAAGGGTTTCAGCAGTTCAAATAATATTAAAGCGGTAAATGCAGCAATTAGCACATCAGGTTTAAACACGTAAAATCAGATAATGAAAGCCAAAATATAACAGTTATATAAGCTCGAATTCTTGAACCCTGAACCAGGGATTCTGGGTTCGATCCCCAGCAGAGTCGCCAGAGCTGTCACACCTCCTTTTTCACTACCCCAGGAGTAATGAAGGGTAATAAGGGAGTTTTTCCAATTAAAGTGACATTATTCGGTTTTGGGATTTATTATTATTTCAGAGTCGCCACCCGGATTTTTGACGATGCTCCGGGACATCGTTTTTGTTTTGAAAATCCCAAACCGAGGAAAATTTGACTCTGTTTTGATTTGTCTGCGACCATAAATCAGAGTAAGGAATTCTGTTAGCCCGGGAGAAGGTGTTAGGCATTCCCGAGTTCCGTGGTTCTAGCACGGTCCCTTAACTATTATTATTTGTCCTAAATTATCTGATTATTTACGTGTTTTAGCCTATTGCATATTTAAACTCTTTGAAATTTAGCCGCTTTTGATAAGTATGAATTTCTCCTGAAAAAGAGTCACGAGAACGTGCACTCGTTATGCTTTTGTACATGTTACAATTACGCCACATGAAATGCATCCGTAGTTGCATCACATGATTTTAATATAGTTTTAAGTTGAGGTTGGGGACATGAGTTGTCACACCCGAGTGTAGATTACGTAGTCAAGACTATGGTCGTGACGATTTTATAATGCCTATTTGAGGCGACGTTAGATTATTCTTTGTGTATTGGAGGAGCATTTTAGTCTTAAGACCAATTAGGATGTTTATGGATTTATCTTAGACAAGTCACGATGGCATGCACTTGTTTTTTTTAGCACATGGAAATCACGTCACATGAAATGCACCCGTAATTGCTATGTGCATTTTTATTTATTCTTTGGAGTTGAGGTCCGGGGGCACGAGTTGCCTCTCCCGAGTGTAGGCTATGGTAATTTGAAATAATTTTCGATTACTTACTAAATTTCAAACTAAAGGGGTATTTCTCTCTCTACCTAAGGATATGTAGAGAATTGTCTAAAATTAAGTTCACTAGCCTAAAGAACAAGATACTTGGGCTATGGCCACATTTAGCCCTATTTTTGATCACTTTAGGCCATCCTAATGTCGGCTATTTTTGTAACAAGAATTGAAGTTATGTACAGCACTTTCAAGCATGCTTAATAAGGAAGGATCTAATTTATTGAATCATAAGTAACATATTCCCAAACCAAACAGTCATTTTCAACTTTAATAGGACACTGATTACTTAATTTCATCAATTTTGAGTGGCCTAAATTCATGCTACTGATTCGTAATTCATGCATATTGAGTCATATATATTGTAAAGTCTGAGATTTTGAGACGTTTTTCAAATAGCAGATTCATATTTGTGTATACATTCTGAAATTCCTTTTGGACTAAAGCAACAATCATTTCTTACAACGTTTAATAGGTATTTATGGGGGAAGAACTATAGGAGAAGATTTTCTAAGGGAAACGTTATTGAACTGGTCAATCTAACCCGAATATTTGAACGTAGAAAAACCTTATATTTAAATTTGCCAACAAGTCAGTATTGAAACTAAAGCTTCTCGTATTTTTTTTAAAACCTCAGTGGATTACATTTGTGCCTTTTCAAGCTTCAACATGCCATTGTCAATGGCTTTGGCCTGTTTCAAATTGTCCATAATAGCCCTGTTAGAGTCCAATTGACTTAGACATGTCTGGAGCATGTTATACCATTTTTCTTTGGAATTAATGGGTACAGACATGCAGAAACGAAAAATATTGCTGATACAACGAATATAGAGTCCAGTCCATATTACAAATACAAATAGGGCAAAAATACAGTTTTTGTGTTTCTGAATACAAGTCTCTTAACAAAATGAAAAGTGAGATAATGAAAAAGAACACTAAGGGTTGCTGCTCCTGTGCTAGCTTCAGCAGTTCTTTGAGAATTTTAATCCTGCATTTCTTAACGTTAGTCTAAAATTACAAGTCCAAAGCTTGAATACTTGGACAACATTGAGAACATACCTTTGAGCATTGCCAGAAGATGAATCTAACCATGAAGGAGGTTAGATTCAATTCTTCATGATGCTCTTAGAAGAACAAAGTATATTCACAGTTTCTATGGATTGAACCTGGCCATAAAAGGGGTCAAATTCAACTCCATAGATTTCATTTTTTAGTTCCCCTTGACAATTACACCATAATTTTGTATTTTTAGGCTTTATAGAGACATAATCTGACCATTTTAGGAGATTCAGATTCTTTAACCTAAGAGGCCTTTTGCCTATTTATTTTATACCCTAATAGAGGTATTTCAAGGACATGCTACTGTTTATGCACTATTATGGGGTGAATTTGACTATTGAAATATCAAATTCATCTGCCCTAATGCAAATTCTAACATAATTCTGAACTATATAGAAATTTGATTAATTAGGCATTTTTAGAGAATGAATCTGATCATTGTAAGGGATTCATATTCTTTACTCCAAGGAACCTTTTGATTACCCATTTTGCACCCTTAAGGGGTGATAAGCTACAATTTAAGCACCTAATATGGGGTGAATTTGACCATTATAGAGGGTCAAATTCATCTACCCTAGTGCTGTTCCATAGGAATATCTAGATATCTAGGGCCTGAATCAGACCAATATTTAAGTATCTTTATAAGATGAACTTAACCATTAGAGGTTAAGTTCATTACCCTTTGATGCTATTTTCTAACAGCCCCTCGATTACACAATCATGCACAAACAGCTCTAAGATAAAGCGGACTTATATAAGATTCAGAGATTAGAAACTATATAAACATAATGTAATGCATCACATTTTGTCACATAGATTCATACATGAACAAATATAAACCAACAGAAACACAGATTCATGGAGGAAAGACAGAAGATTTCAGATCTTTATATTTCATAAAAAAAAGGTTCAGTTTTACATACCTTTTTAGTAGTAAAAACAACAAAAGAAACTTGGCCAAAAAAAGGCCAAGTGTGACAACAATCAGCAAAAGAAAAGAAATCTAGCAACAACAAGCAGCAAACCCCAGAAACCAAAGACAGCCTCAACAAGAAAATAACCCAGAAATTTTGAATATAAATACTTAAAATCTTCAAAAATTAGAACACCCAAGGAGGATGAAAGCTCAGAACCAGACAATCTACTGATGAATTTTTGTTCAAAAGAAATCAGATTTTTTTCCTTTGTTTTTCTAGTATTCAGTATTTTAGAAAGTAATTTTTAAGCTGCAGAGAGAATTTTCAGAGTGTCCGGAACCTCTTTAGACTAAGGGGAGAGGGTCTATTTATAGGTATTTGGGAATGGGATATTCCTTGGAATATTCCCTATCCAAAAGCTGAAATTAGTACCAAAATAGTACATAGGGCAGCTGTCAACCTTATCTTTGGGACATCTGCCCCTATTCTAGAACTTTCTTACCCATTAAAAGACTCTTTTACCCTTTAAATCTGATTTCCTATTATGCATTACCTGATGTACACTTTGAAGTCCCTATATTTACCATTAGGTAACCAGGGTTACTTACTTGGGTTTAGTTTAGTTAATTAACTCTAGTTAGCTTACTATTGTTGAAGACTAGTTATGTTTAACTATACTTAAATTGACTAACTAAAGGTTAATTGATTAAATGTTTAGAGTTAGTTTCATACTAATTACCTATGTTTAAGTTAATTAATTAAAGTAGGTCAATCAATTTAATTCTTTAACCTAAGCTAACTGATTTAGTTAAGTTAATTCAATTTGATTACCTAAAATCAGAGACTTAGCCAATTATTAAGCCTAGGTTTAAATTAATTAATTGATCAATTTAATTAGGCTTAATTAAGGTCAGTCAACTCAGTTTTCTTGACTTAGGTTAAATGATTTGTTTAGTTAATGAAACCTAAATTAATTATCCTAAACATATTTTTTTTAGTTAATTGCTTAAAGGCTACCTAAGTTAGTTTCCAGGTTGAAGGAGTTGAAATTAATTGAATGTGAGACTAAGTTAATTAAGAGTGATTAATTGCTTGATTATTTTACTCAGATTGACCAATATTTGAATTAAAATCAGTAGTTTGTTAAATTAATTTATTTAAAAAATTTCATTAGGCTTATCTATCATTTATAGTTGATTATCTTAATTGACTAATTAGTTTCAAACTTACACTGATTTTTAACCTATTTGATCTTAGGTGAATCATTTTAGGAATTAGGCTAGTAGTAACTAATTAATTAGTAGCCAAACATTTTTGTTTTTATCAAGGGTTAAATAATTAATCTCATATTGATTAACTACTTTAGATTAGTTAGATTGAAACTCCTTAGACTTGAGTTAATTGATCTTATGATTTATCTTACCTAATTAGCTAATCTTAACTAGGATTTAGGACTTAGCTAGTTATTACAAAATCTCCTTTTTTGAAGGTTATCATTTAAACCAGATTAACTTTGCGTTTAGGATTTAGGCTAAGTTAATTCACGACCATTTACCGATTTAGAATTAACTAGTTTCCTAACTAATCGTCCATTAATCCTAAAAGGGCTGACAGTCTTTAGACATGAAACAATTAATAACAGAACTATTGATAATCAAAATCAATTTTCACTTAATAACAGAACTATTGATAATCAAAATTAGAGGCAGAATCAATTTAAAGTCTACAGATGCATATTTAGTGTAACAACCCGACCGGTCGTTTTGCGTATCTGGATCCTGTTCCCTTAAATGAAACCTCCCATAGCGGCTATTCGTGCTTTATGACTCGCGGGGACGGGTGGTTCAGGATTCGGGAATGGTTTGAGTGCTTTAGGAACACTTGGTTCCTTAAGGTTGACCTATTTGGCCAAGTTTGACTTCGGTAAACATTTTGAGCTAACGACCTCGGAATCGAGTTCTGAAAGCTCCAGTAGCTTCGTATGATGATTTCGGACGTGGGCGTACGTTCGGAACGGGCTTTTGATGACCCGAGAGAAATTCGGCGCCCGAGATGGAAATCAGGATTTCCTTAAGTTTGAAATTTGCTTTGGAACGTGATTTAATTCTATCGAGGTCCGAACAGAATTATGGGACCGGAAATAGTTCCGTATGGTCATTTATGACTTGTCTGCAAAATTTGGAGTCATTCCGAGTAGTATAGGCATGTTCGGTGCATTGAAGTGAATTCTAGAATCTTGAGTTCTTAAGTTTGATTCAATCTGGTTTTGGGGTTGAATTCTGAGTTTCATTGTTGTTTTTCACGTTCCGAAAGTTCGAGCGAGTCCGTATCATGAATACAGACTTGCCGGTGCCTTTGGACGGGGTCTCGAGGGGCTCAGGGTTAGTTTTGGACCCCCGGGAGCTAAGTTGGAAAAACCAGTTTTTTGCTGTCTTGTTTCCTTCTTCGCGATCGCGGAGAAGGAATTTGGCTGGGCTGCCGATTGTTCTTCACAATCGTATCTTCCTCTTCACGATCGCGGAAGGTTGGGCCCTTGTCCTTTGCGATCGCATCCCAGTCTTCGCGATCGCGGAAGGCTGGACTCCATGCCTTTGCGATCGCATCCCCATCCTCGCGATCGCATATTGTCAAGTCAGGGCCGGGCACAGTTTCTCTTCGCAATCGCAGGATCTCTGCCACGATCGCAGAGGTCTGGCCAGTTAGCCTTCGCGATCGCAGGGCCCTTGTCGCGATCGCAGTGAAGGAATATCTGGGCAGTTTTATTAAATACGGGACTTAGCCTATTTCCTCCATTTCATCTTCCTCCTCAAGTCTTTAGAGAGCTCTTCAAGGAACCTTCCACCATTGTTATTGAGGTAAGTAAATTCCATGGTTTTACCAAGTTTTAACATCAATTCCTAGCTAATTCTCTCTTCTAAATCATCAATTCTTGAAATTTGGTAGTAAATTAGGGCTTATGGGAGAATTAGTGAATTATCCGTTCTAGCCGTGAATTCATGCATAAATCACGTAATTATGATCCTTAGGCTTCGGGAAAGTGATTCCTTCGAGAATTCTCGAAATCCGAACGTGTGGGCCTGGAGTCGAAATTCCAAAATCCTTCAAGAATGCCTAGTTTTTGGTTTATTGGTTGATTCTTCTTCTTTAAACTTAAATTGATTCAATTATGCTATATTTGGCTAGTTGTGAGCCGTCGAGGATAGATTTTGGAGATTTCGGGCGCATCCTTGATTCGAGGGGTGATTTCGTCACGAGGTGAGTCTCCTTTCCAACCTTGTAAGCAGGAAATGTCCCCATAGATTCCTTATTTGTTGTGTATACATGTTGTAGGGGGCCGCGTACGTACCAAGTGATGAGAGTCCGTACGTGGCGACTATATTGCTATGTCGGGTAGCTTTAGGACTCACGCGCATGCCTCTATGTGCCTTATTTGTACCTTGTATGTATTTGTAAGTTGTGATTGTTGTTGAGATGACATGGAAAGGTGAAATATTATGATTTCAATCCCTGTTGGCTACAGTGGTATTGGCACAGTCCCATTGAGTTCAGTGTTGAGTCGGTACACATATGTACCTATATATGTATATGCACTTGTTGTCGAGTCAGCACACGAGTCGCAGACTGGAGGCGCGATCGTGGGTCAACATATATATTATTATTATCGAGTCAGCACACGAGTCGCAGACTGGATGCGGATCATGGGTCAGCTTATATATTATTATTATCGAGTCAGCACACGAGTCAAAGACTGCAGGCGCGATCGTGGGTCAACTTATATATTATCATTATCGAGTTAGCACACGAGTCGCAAGCATGATGCGCAATCGTGGGTAGCTTATCATTATCTAGTCAGCACACGAGTCGCAGTCTAGATGCGCAATCGTGGGTCAATATAATACTATTGAGTCAGCACGCGAGTCACAAGTATGATTCGCAATCGTGGGTTAGCTTATGACCTCAGTCCTTATGACCACCCTTATGACTCCGGCCGGTTGTCTTGTTCTGGTATTGTATTACCACTTGAGTCTGAGTCACTTATAGTGGGATTGACAGGTATTGTGTAAAGGAGGAATGGCACTTGCAGTTCATTTTCAGTTGTTACTTGGATTACATTATTTGCTTATGTACTTGTTGATTTCTGCTTCACATGCCTACTGCTTTAGCCATCTCTTTTTATATTATATCGCTGGACCTTAGTGAGTATCTAGTCGACCTCTCGTCATTACTCCTTCGAGTTTAGACGGGATACTCACTGGGTACATATTTATTTATGTACTCATGTTGCACTTCTTCTTTTGTACTTGACTGTACAGGTCCGTAGGTTGGTGCTTCTGATTATCAGGCCAGTGCTAGATACTGATTTATGTGATTAGACTTCGCGGTGAGCTGCTCTTCTTAGCAACCCCCCTAGCAGCACCTTGAAGTTTTCTTTTGTCATTTTCCCGTCTATTTCATTCAGACTGTGGACTTGTATATATATTATCCTTGTATACTCAGATAGTTGCCCGTGACACTAGTTCCTGGCACACACGTAGTGTATATTTTAGGTTTTGTGATGTATATTCAAACATATGCTTTCTTTTGGACATGTATCGTTATGATTTATTTTTATATCAAGCTATCATCATGCTTAATTGTCTTAAACTGGTAAATATTGACTTGTTTAATCAAATGGGAAGGGTAACACCTAGTGTAATTCATACTGGCTTGCCTAACCCCACTGTTGGGCGCCATCGCGACCTAATTTAGGATTTGGGTCGTGACAACGTGGTATCAGAGCTTTAGGTTCATGTAGTCTCACGAGTCACGGGCAGAACCAGTAGAGTCTTGCGGATCGGTACGGAGGCATCTGTAGTTATCTTTAGAAGGCTATAGGGTGTTAAGAAACTCCTCTTCGTTCATATCCTATCGTGCAACCGATGATGTACTCAAATTTGATCTTCTACTCTCTCACAAATGGTGAGGACGCGTGCTTCTCATATTCCTGATCCGGGAGAGGCTGCTACCCCCGCCACTCGAGGCCGTGGTAGGGGCAGGGGTAGGGCACCTGCTCGAGGCAGGGGATGAGGGCGTCCCAGAGTTGTACCAGCTGCACCACTTGAGGATCCTATTATCGAGGAGCGGGATGAGTTGTCTCCCGTTGCTCCTGCTCCAGCGGACTTTATGACGGCGCCAGGCTTCCAGGAGGTCATGGGCCGCATGTTAAGATTCATGGACACCATGTCCTAGGCAGGCGTACTTCCAGCAGATCCTGCCATATCCCAGGCAGGAGGGGGAGTTCAGACCCCTACCGCTCAGGACAACGGACAGACAGCAGCACATCACACTCTGGGTACACCGACCGTGGGTGGAGCTCAGCCTATAGTAGCACAGCCAGATCCCAGGCCAGTTGCAGGGGGTGACGAGCAGAAGATGCTAGATAGATGGACCCGGCTTCGCCCTCCAGTCTTCGGTGGTGAGCGGGGCGAGGATGCCCAGGATTTCATTGACAGGTGCAGGGACAAACTGCACAACATTAGGATATTGGAGTCGCATGGGGTAGACTTCACTACATTTCAGCTTGAGGGTCGAGCTCGCCGCTTGTGGCAGTCATATGTTCTTAGCAGGCCAGCGGATTCTTCTCCTGTCACGTGGAGCCAATTTACTCAGCTATTTCTGGATAAATACCTTCCGTCGTCTTAGAGGGAGGAGCTTCAGATTATGAGGCGAGGTTTCCAGAGTTATCCCACCAAGCTCTCATGATATTGCTCACTGATGCCGAGAGGGTGCGAGGGTTCGTGGCAGGCTTACATCCAGGTATCAGGACTTCTATGGCCATAGAGGTAGAGATGGGTACCCCGTACCAGCTTGTAGTCGAGATAGCTCGACGGATTGAGGGTTACCGACTGAGGAGGAGGGAGCAGGGTCAGTAGGACAAGAGGGCCAGATTCTCAGGTGACTTCAGGGGCGCTCCAGCCAAGGGCAGGGGTCAGTTTGGAGGCGGTCAGTTCAGTAGGCCTTCATATACATCACCTCCACTACCTCCCAGGGGTGTTCCAGCGAGGCCTCAGTTCAGCGCCATGCCAGAGCGCTCCTACCGTCCTCCAGCCATCCACAGTTCATCTAGTCGTCAGAGATCCTCCGGTTCCTATTTCAGTGCTGTGTCAGGTGACTCTCATCGCACTCCAGCCATTCGGGCCTCTTACGCCACAGGACAGCAGGATATGTCACATTTGAGATGCTACGAGTGTGGGGACTTAGGCCACGCGAGGAGGGATTGCCCCCACTATTGAGGCAAGGTCGTGCAGCAGAGTCACCAGCCTATGATTTCAGCACCAGCAGTTCAACCATCTAGGGGTGGGGGTCAGGTTGGCAGGGGTCGTCCTAGAGGGGGAGGCCAGTCAGGAGGGGGTCGGTCAGCTCCAGCTCGTTCTGGGATAGCTCAGTCTTGAGGTGCTATAGCCAGATTCTATGCTATTCCGGCCAGATCAGACGTAGTGGCCTCAAACACCGTGATTACAGGTATTATTTTAGTCTGTGGTAGGGAGGCTTCAGTGCTATTTGATCTAGGGTCTACATACTCATATGTTTCCGCATTATTTTCTCATTTTCTTGATGTTCCTCGTGAGTCCTTGGGTTCTCCTTTGTATGTGTCCACTCATGTGGGTGATTCTGTGGTAGTAGACCGGGTCTACCAATATTGTGTGATTACCTTCTGTGGGCTTGAGACCAGAGCCGACATGTTATTGCTCGATATGGTTGATTTCGAGGTTATTTTGGGCATGGTTTGGCTATCTCCCCATCATGCTGTGTTGGATTGCCATGCCAAGACAGTTACATTAGCCATACCTGAGTCGCCAAGGTTAGAATGGAGGGGTTCTTCAGTTAGTGCATTCAGTCGGGTCATTTCCTATATGAAGGCTTGGCACATGGTCGAGAAGGGTTGCTTAGCTTACCTTGCTTTTGTGTGGGACACTGATACGCTCAAATTACACTTCTAAAATAGTGTAAAGTGGTCGAAGTCAAATATAATAAC
>ML294874.1:5715-19743 GCA_005239495.1 Nicotiana undulata | reverse complement strand
CATTTTTTTTTTTTTTTTTTTTTTTGTTGCTAGTGAAATAAACTTCTATTGAAAGCAAAAAAAGTGGGTTGGCCCAGCTATTGAAAGAGTGACATGCAATTCATTTTAGCATGTGATAGAAAGTGTTGTCACTGAAATTTAGAAGTCCAATCAATCATCAATGCGCAACTTTTTCTTTCTTTCTGTTGTATTTTTCTTCCTCTTGTCCTTTGTCTTTGTTTGCAATAAATTTATGCAGACAAATAAAATTGCAATCACAATAACTATAAATAAAAAAGGATTTTTGTGATAAACATTATTGCGGGTTACAATTTTGTTTATTCCTTAATTCTTCCTATTTATTATCTGTAATTCGAGGGTCATAGCGTACTATTTCTTGAACGTAGGATGATATGCATCTCCTTGATGTATTTGATGATCAGAAGCATGTAGCAGCACTCCATTTATATTTTGAATGTTGCTAGAAGTTTGAGCAAGACATATGTGACATATTTTTTATCTCTTTATGAATATTCCAATAGTTTTATGAAATTTGGGAGATCGCATATTTGATCTCTTTGTGCATATTCCGGTAGTTTATGGAATTTCTTATACCATTCTTGAAGAACATATGTAGCCTTATTTATAAGGTTTGGGTGGAACATCCATCAAATAATCCTAATAGACTCCTAATATTTTAAGAGTCGTCATGAATTTAAGATTTATCTTGATGTGTCAAAATATCTACAATCTTTCTTCAATTATATCTTTTATTTTATTTTATTTTTGTTGTTCACATGGGTTGTTGCCCATCAGTATGGCATCCATATACTGAGGTTGTGGCGATGCAACATTAAACCTATTGACCAAATAAATCTGCACTCGTCGAGATTGGATGGCCTCGTAATTATTGTTTTTTATGATTGGTCCAAATTATTAAAACTCCAAAGCATTCTCCAACTTACATTGCCACATGTGAGTGATTTTGAAGTGTGAATCCTATTATTCCTACTTGAGTTAGCAAATACATACATATACACATATATACATACATACACACATATATATATATATATATATATATATATATATATATATATATATATCCTTTACAGTAGACGTTAATGTAAAAAGACACTCCTTAATTAATTCGAGTAAATTGTACATGCACCAACCAAATATTTTGTAACATCTGATCCATAGTTTCTCAATGAGTACTCAACACGAAATCCTGATCGTCCTTTTTTTGGCTAATATGTCTTGTAATACTATATTCTATGTTGAATAAAATTATAGTTATAATTAATTTTTTATAATTTTGAATATACAATATTTTTTTATAATATTGACGAACTAATATCTAGGACTTTGAAGTAACAATCAAAACAAGGATTGTGTTAAGTATTCTGTTTCTCTATTCTTCTCAATACTTGAAGGCATATTTTCGTACTTACTGCATTGCTTCAGAAACTGAGAAACATCCGTAGTGTTTAACTTTCAAGATCCACGCACGTAAGGCTATGCAATGATCGAATTGGATTTAGCACATTTCAAATTAAAATTTTGAATTTCGGATTCTACAAAATGCAATCCGACTCCGATCCGAATTAACATCGGATTGGATTGGACATATTTTGGACCTTAACTTCATGGAAGAATATGTCACAGAAACACAGAAGAATTGAAATCTTAGATCAAAATACTATATATGGATGGTATGAACTGACTAAATAAGAATTCGTGAACAGCAAACAACCTGTTCAGATATTCACGACCAAGAAGTACTAAATTCTCTTTCGGATAGGCCACGACAGGAGAAAGAAAACTTGAATGTCAATGAATAAATATTACAAATTGGTAGATCGGATTGTACGTAATATTAAGGCTATTGCTAATACATCCCCTAACACAACCAACACTCTTCATTCTCTCTAACCACGCATCATTTCATCCATTCTGAATCTAGAACAGAATAAAAAATTTCAACACATAGCTTAGCAACATAAAAGACAATTAATGATCTCATAATGCATATATACAAGCATGACTTTAATCTTCATTCAGTAACAACTTTTACTTTAGACCGTTTTATACCAAATGATCTTTCTTGCCAGGTTAGGCAAGCTAAATTCATAGGATTATACGAGTCGATAAAGGAAGAGGCATTGTCCGGTCGACGTCAATAGTCATAACACAGAGAAGACATGCGGAACATAGCAACAACTTTTTTGAAGAGTACTTAGAGATAGAGAGGCTCGATGAAATAAGACCTAACCTAAAATTAAAGTTTAGTATTTTATACATATCCTAATAATTTCAAATTTTGGATCGGATCAGGTTTAAATTTGTGATGACCCAAAGGGTCACCTTATGAATAAAGACTCCATTCCAAGCTCATTAGCCTTAAAAGATAAATTTTATTTATCTCTATTTGCGTGCACATTCCGAGCGTGAAACCGATAAGCTTTTATGTGAAAATATGAAAAATAATAATTTTGGAATTTAAAATTTGGTTTTAGTTGACTTTGGTCAACATTTTGAGCAAACGGACCCGGATCTGCATTCCAACGCTCCCGGAAGGTCCGCAGTAAAATATGGGACTTGGGCGTATGTTGGGAAATGAATTCCGAGGTCCCTAGCTTTAGAAACTAATTTTTGAAGAAAATGTTTGTGCTGGATTTTTAATAAAATCAAGAAATGAATTAATGTTTTTACTCGTTGGTATCGAGCCCGAATTTTGGTTCCGGAGCCCGATACAAGTTTTTAATGATATTTAAGTCTTATATGTGAAATTTGGTGAGAATCGGAATTGATTTGACGTGATTCGGACGTCCGGTTGAGAAAATAGTGAAATTGAAGTGTTCTTGAGAAAATCATGAGTTTTGAGGTTAAATGCGTCGTTTTTGATGTTATTTTGATAATTTGATCGCACGAGCAAGTCGATATGATGTTTTTAGACTTGCGTGCATGTTTGGTTTGGAGCCACGAGGGCTCGAGTGAGTTTTGGATAGGCCACTGAGTGATTAGAACTTAAAAATCTTAGCTGATGTATCTGGTGTTTTACACAGGTCTCTGATCTAGCAATTGCGAGATCAGGCATTCCAATTGCGAGGCAGCCAGCCATGGGAAATGCTACAATTTTATCGCATTTGTGAAGGGCCTGGGCCAGTGCGATTCTCGCAAACGTGAAGATTTCCAGGACGACCAGCAGTCGCAAATGCGACATTTAAGTCAAATGCGAAGGCAGCAGGGATTTCGAAAGGTTCGCAATTGCGAACCCCTGATTGCATTTGCGATAACTACAACCTGTTAAGTGAGATTTAGACGGGATTTTCACCCATTTTTCAATTTTCTCAAACCCTAAACCTTCATAGGCGATTTGCCAAAGACCCAAACTTCTCCAAATCATAGGTAGGTGATTCCTAACTACTTTCTTTCAATCATTTACAACTTTTTACAAGATTTCAACCAAAATCTAGAACTTTCATGGTAAAAATTGGGATTTTTGGGTAGAACTTAGAAATTTCGAAATTTGGGATTTAGACCTTGAATTGAGGTCGGATTCCAAAACCAATTGTATATCCGAGCTCGGGGAAGAATGGGTAAACGGGTTTTAGTCCGAACCTCGAGTTTGAACAAGCGGGCCTAGGATCCATTTTTGTCTTTTGATAGAAAAACATAGGAAAACCATGATTTTTCATTAAAGTTAATGCCTTTAGCAATAATTAGTGATATTGAACCAATTATGATTAGATTCGAGCGGGTTAGAGGCAAATTCTAAAGGAAAAGTTGTGCTTGAGCAGTGAGTTATTTATGAAATTGAGGTAAGTGTTTGGTTTAACCTTGACTTGAGGGAATAGGAATCCCCAACTTAAATGCTAAGTGAAATTTCATGTGTGTGGTGTATAGGTAAGGTGACGACTATCTATGCACCACCAAATTATCTGTTTAACATGATCCCTTCCCTGGTTCCAATTCACTATATTTCTTGTCTTGATTGTTTTCATGATTTTGATGCCTCCGTGTCTACTTGTTTTCGTCAACTTGTTGTTAAATATTGTTGCAAGTATTTGGAAGTGTTAGTTGTTCACTTGGCCTCATTGTGGTACATAAAAAGTTGAGCTGGTTGACAGTGTTTTAAAATACATTCCGGTTGGTTGCATTGTGAAATGATAATTGATGAAGTTTATGAATAGTACAACTTTCTGTTTACAATTGTTGAGACAAAAATATTGTGAAAGACTTTGACCTAAATTGTAAAACCATTTTTTTAAATAAAGAGATGTGATTGTCTGGTGGGAGCGGGTTGCACGCCGCAACAAGGAGTAACAAGGGTGGACACGTGGGATCGGGTTGCACGCCGCAACAGGAGAAATAAGGGTGACATATATAGGGAGGAGCAATAAGGGTGGACAGGTGGGAGCAGGTTGCGCGTCGCAACAAGGAACAATAAGGGAGGATATTCAGGTGTTTACTAATTATATGATAAATACTGGAAAACTTACTGTTTTACTCTATTGTTTCCCATACTCTGCTTTTACGGTTGTTTAAATTCGGAATTTGGATATTTACGTGAGAATTGGTTATAGCTGAGATGTGGAAAGGTTAACCGAGTTATTTTATTAATTGTTGCAAGTTATTGTTTAATTAGTTTATTATTCCATTCTTGCTTTATTATACACTTCTTACACGTTATATTATAAATTCTCCGCCGTAGCCTCGTCACTACTTCGTCGGGGTTAGGCTCGGCACTTACTAGTACATGGGGTCGGTTGTACTGATACTGCACTCTGCACTTCTTTTGCAGATCCAGGTTCCAGCCAGAGTTGAGTTATCAAGTAGTAGCCAAACATTCGTACGGAGTCACGAGGTAGATCTGTTGGCGTCCGCAGATTCCTGGAGTCTTCTCTACATTATTTAGATTGTTTTTTTATTTCATTCAAAATAGATATATATTTCCTTCAGCCAAATACTTGTAGTATTCTTTAGTAGTTCATGAATTATGACTCCAGACCCTGGGTAGTTATATATATTTAGTGTTAGTTTGTGGTTCGTTTTATTATTTCGAATATTATTCATGAAGTCATTTATTGGAAAATATTAGATTCAGTATTCATTTTAAATTGTCCTATTATGTTAAGTAAACCTTTAAAAGAAAAGGTTAGTTAAGTTCTAACATTGGCTTGCCCAACAAGTATAATGTTCGGCTCCATCACGATCCCGTGGGTTGAGAATTTGGATCGTGACAAGTTTGTATCAGAGCACTACGTTGCCTAGGTCTCATAATTCACGAATAAGCTTAATAGAGTCTGAAAGATCAGTACAGAGACATTTGTACTTATCTCTCAGAGGCTATGAAGTTAGTAACAAACTTATTTTATTTCTACTCTATCATGCGATTCTTAATATCTCAAATACTAATTCAACTCTTCTATTCTCTCGCAGATGGAGAGAACACATTCTTCTTGTTCCACTGACCAACAATCAGGTCCTCCAGCAGCAGTAGCTCCTACTAGGGCAGAGGCCTAGCCACGCCAGAGGCCGAGGCAGAGGCAGGACTCAGCTCATTACTCATACAGCAGCCCCAACTACGGAGCCCCAGATAGAGATTAATGAGGGGGTTCCAGCTCAGACCGTTCCAGCGGGACCAACTCAGATCCTAGAGGGGTTTATTTCTACCTCGGTGCTTCAGGATGCTTTTGTCCGATTAGTGGGCCTTATGGAGAGTGTAGCTCAGACTGGCACACTCCCCGTGGCAGCAGCCGTATCTCAGGGTGGAGGAGGAGTTCAGACTCCTGCTACCCACACTCCTGATCAGACTACTCCTCAGATTTAGACCCAACCAGCCAATCCAATTGGGGTAATTCAGCCAGTTGCTGCAGCTCCGCTTGTTGATGGGGAAACTATGTCCTCCGATGCTTTGTGGAGATTGGATAGGTTTATCAATCTTTTCCTTGTTCATTTCAGTGGTTCTACTTCAAAGGACCCTCAGGAATATCTTGATAGATGTCATGAGGTTCTTCGGAACATGGGTATTTTGGATACCAATGGGGTCGACTTCACCGCTTTTCAGATGGCTGGTTCCGCCAAGAAATGGTGGAGGGATTATTTGCTGACTAGACCAGCTGGCTCACCTGCTCTGACTTGGGATAAGTTTTCACATCTCTTTTTGGAGAAATTATTTCCTATTACTACTAGAGAGGAGAATCCTCGTCAATTTGAGCGTCTTCAACAAGGCAGCATGATTGTCACCCAGTATGAGAATCTCTTTGTGGATTTGGCTCGACATGCTATTCTTTTGTTACCCATGGAGAGAGAGAGGAGGTCAAGCACTTTATTGAGGGCCTTGCTCATCCCATAGGGTTGCAAATGGCTAAGGAGACAGGGACCGGGATTTCCTTTCAGGATGCGGCCAATGTGGCCAGGAGAGTGAAGATGGTTCTCAGATTGGGAGGTCAGGGATTCGACAAGAGACCCCGCCATTCCGGTGGATTCACCGGTGCCTCATCTAGAGGCGGGGTTAATTTTAGCAGAGGCCATTTTTCTAGGCCATTCCATTGAGCACTTCAAGCTTTATATGATACTTCTGGAGGTCGTGGTTCTTATATGCCTCCTTCTGCTCAGCCAGTCTACAGTGCACCATCAACTCTTATCAGAGCACCTCCTCTGCAGAGTTAATATTGTGGTCAACTGGCTCGTCAGGGTCAACCTCTACATCAGGAGATATGCTTTGGGTGTGGTGAATATGGGCATGTTTGGAGAGATTATCTGAGATTTCCATGTAATCAGCATCAGTTCTAGGGTTCTCGTGCCATAGTTCCGGCACCACCTGCAGCACCACCTGCCCAGCCAACCAGGGGTAGGGGTCAGGTACTTAGAGGTAGGGGCCAGATTGTTAGAGGCGGAGGTCAGGCCGCTAGGGGTGGAGGCAAGCCTGCTAGAGGTGGAGGTCCGCCAATTAGGGGTCCTCCCTGAGACATAGTTCAGGGTGGTGGAGCCCAGCCCCGACTGTATGCATTTCCAGCTAGACCCGAGGCGTAGTCCTCATATGCTGTTATTATAGGTACCATTTTCTTTTGCAATAGAAATGCCTCAGTTTTGTTTGATCCTGGGTCTACTTATTCTTATGTGTCATCATATTTTGCCTCGTATTTAGTTGTGACCCGTGATTCCTTGAGTGTCCCATTTTATGTTTCTACGCTGGTGGGGGATGCTATTATGGTAGATCGTATGTATCATTCATGTATGGCCGTTATGGAGGGTATTGAAACTAGTGTTGACCTTTTGCTTTTTGACATGGTTGATTTTGATGTTATATTGGGCGTAGATTGGTTGTCACCTATGCCATTTTGGACTGTCACGCCAAGACAATTACATTAGCTTTTTTAGGATTGCCTCAATTAGAGTGGAAAGGGACTCCTAGTCAATCTGCCACCAGAGTGATTTCTTATGCCAAGACTCGTCGCATGGTTGAGAAGGGGTGTTTGGCTTATTTGGCTCATATTCGTGATTCTAATGCTGAAGTATCTTTGATAGATTCAGTGTCTATTGTTTGTGAGTTTCCCGAGGTGTTTCTTGCAGACCCGCCGGAGATGCCACCCGACAGGGATATCGATTTTTGTATTGATGTGGCTCCGTGCACTCAGCCCATTTCTATTCCTCCATACCGAATGGCCCCACAAGAATTGAAAGAATTGAAAAAGCAATTGCAAGACTTGCTTGATAAGGGCTTCATTATACATAGCGTCTCGCCCTGGAGTTTTGTTCATAAAGAAGAAGGATGGATCTATGAGGATGTGTATAGATTACCGGCAATTGAATAAAGTCACCGTCAAGAATAAATATCCATTACCGAGAATTGATGATTTATTTGATCAACTTTAGGGTGCTAGGGTGTTTTCGAAAATTGATCTGAGATTGGGCTACCATCACTTGAAGATTAGGGCGTCCGATGTTCCTAAGATAGCCTTTCGGACGAGGTATGGGCACTATGAATTTCTGGTGATGTCTTTTGGCTTGAATAATGCCCAGCAGCCTTTATGGACTTGACGAATCGGGTTTTTAAGCCTCATCTGGATTCTTTCGTAATTGTGTTCATTGATGATATTCTTATTTACTCCCGCAGTCAGTAGAAACACGAACAACACCTCTTTACAGACTTTGAGGGATAATCAGTTGTGTGCGAAATTTTCAAAGTGTGAGTTCTGGTTGGATTCAGTAGCTTTCTTGGGTCTCGTATCAGTAGAGGGTATTCAAGTAGATCCTAAGAAGATAGAGGCAGTCAAGAACTGGCCTAGACCCACTTCAGCCACAGAAATCAGGAGCTTCTTGGGCTTGGCAGGTTACTACCGTCGTTTTGTGGAAGGGGTTTCATCTATAGACGCCACAATGACGAAATTGACTAAAAAAGGTGCCCCATTTAAATGGTCGGACGAGTGCGAGGCGAGCTTTCAGAAGCTCAAGACAACCTTGACTTCAACATCGGTGTTGGTGTTACCATCAGGTTCATGACCTTTCATGGTATATTGTGATGCTTCCCGTGTTGGTCTTGGCATGGTATTGATGCATGAAGGCAGGGTGATTACATATGCATCTCGAAAGTTGAAGGTTCATGAGAAGAATTACCCTGTCCATGACTTAGAGTTGGCAGCCATTGTTCACGCATTGAAGTTATGGAGGCACTATCTTTATGGTGTGCCATGTGAGGTTTACACAGATCATCGCAGTCTTCAGTACTTGTTCGGGAAAAAGCATCTTAATTTGAGGCAGAGGAGATGGTTAGAGTTATTGAAAGATTATGACGTCACTATATTATATCATCTAGGGAAGGCTAACATGGTGGCCGATGCATTGAGTAGAAAGGCAGTGAGTATGGGCAGCCTTGCATTCATCCTAGTCGGTGAGAGACTGTTAGCTTCAGACATTCAAACTTTGGCTAATCAGTTCGTGAGGTTGGATATTTTGCCCAACCGCGTTTTAGCTTGTACGGTCGCTTAGTCTTCCTTATTTGAGCGTATCAGAGATCAGCAGGATGATGACCTGCATTTGATGGTCCTTAGGGACACAATTTGGCACGGTGGTGCATTTTCTTCTTTCGTTCGTTCGTCTATATCATGACAAAAAGAAAGAAGAGATAGCCTTAACATACCTGGAGTAGGGAAAACTCTGTATAATATTATAGGCGAAGATTGCACTGTACTCTTTTAGAACAATAAAATTTTACGCTGCTACGATTCAAACAATTCTAGTTGGAATTGAATTTGGAACCGCAAAAAATGGTTGGAATTAAGCTTCTGTTCCTTGAAGTATTTTGAACAAATTAAGCTTCTATTTTTGGAAGTATTTTGAACGAATTAAGCTTATGTTGTTTGAAGTATTTTGAACGAATTAAGCTTTTGTCCTTTGAAGTATTTTTGAACTAGGAAAATGGTGTATGTTTCTAGCTTTTTGGATTATGGACGTTTGGCACTTGTCCAAATGAAATGGACAATACTTGTAATTAAGTCTTACTTGAAATTTTAAGTGTCCCTAGATAGCCACCTAGACATGGAATGACTAAGAGTCATTCCCTTAATTTGTGGCCTTCTGCCACATTTTTTGGGAGGAAGGGATTAATCTTATCCATTAATTTTATTAATTAACTAGGTAATGTCCCGTTACTCGAAAATTGACTAATTACCCGCATAATTAAGAATTATATCAAATTATCTAAAAATATTACTTATTTTTAATATACTTTATACATCATACTGTCACAGATATATGGTACCTTGTGTGGTACTAGTCCATAAATATTGAGTATTTTAGCTCGGGCCGTATTTTATCCCAACATACCAAACTTGGATGAAAACTCATTTTCTTTGACTTGCTTCCCCTCTCACCTTCACGAATTTACTTCTCACTTGTTTGAAATAGCATAATGCTTAAAATCCCAAAATAATCCCATCCCCGAACTTACGTCGATTAACTTACGACGAAACTTTAACATACGAAAATGCAGGATGTAACATCATTCCCCCCTTCGAAACATTCGTCCTCGAATGTTGACTGGTGCTCTTATCATTTTCATAGCCTATATCTTCATACTTTATTAATCTCCTTGCCATCTAGGAAACTGTTCTGTGATTAAATCCAAAGGCCAGGGTATCCCCTCCTTTCTAGGCCTCTTTCTCACACCACGACATATGGTCGGAATCCTTCCAATCTCGTAATTGTTGCTCTCTTCTGTCGTGCAGCCTTTTAGCATGTCTCTAGGCGTCACTTTGTAAGCATATACGGAGCTTGAAAAGATGTCTCTTTTGGAATTTATAGGTACATTGAAGTTCTTTTCCCGATACTTCATTGAACTTACGAATATTGCTATATCTTATTTCATAGACCCGGTTATCCATTCGTATGACTTTACTGCATCTAGGTAGGTCATACTATACAATCATTCTGACTTCGATTTATCGTTACTGAGGTCTTCTACTCAATTCCAGGTTACCTTCGTTGCTTATCCCATATATATAAATCTAAGTCCTTTAATGCTTCCTCATTACTGTTTAAGAATGACATACTAGTCTCGTCTTATAATTTGTGACTTTTGTCCATCCATTATTGATTCACCCCAATATCGATCCTCAATCTACTACAGATAACTTGAAACCTCTTACGTAATACATTGTCACTAAGGATTACGTCTTATCTGGGGCATCTGGAGTAATTAGATTGACCCACCTAGGGGTGATACTATACTTACATAACCGTACTTTATAGCATCCCAATGTGACTCACCTTATATGGGTATTTTAGTCCTTTACAATTCATGAAATCCTATTCAAGTCATTAATCAATCTAAGGCCCAATCGTCATCCTTTACCTATCATAATCACACCCTCATCCTACTACCAGGGCAACATTCAATCTCTTCTAAATGCTACTAATCTTGTCTCCTTTGAGTTCGTTCAGGCTATACTGATCTTTATATAACTTAGAAGAACCATCAGCTCCCTTGTATTCCCGGGGTTAATTCCGAGGACTTATACATTTCTTGTCACCTCCTCACTCGCCCTTTCTTATCCTTACTCCTGTCTTCCTAAACCTGTCGTTTTACCATACTTTAGCTTGCGACCGATTTCCTTATGATTTTCTAGAACATCAAGAGATATCGCTTCGTCTCTAACTCTTCTTTTACTCCCCAATTAGACCTTTCCGTACTTAGAAAGTATAGGCTGGAAGGTACGCCACTGACGACGCTGCTATCATTCCTGGATATTGAATCCTAGTGCTTCTAGCCTTTTATCCGAAGCATGGACTATTCACGATCTTCTGCCTTTGAGTATCTTGTACATTGTTCACCTTTACCTTACTTACCTTAAAATCTCGCATCGTATCTTTTTATATCTTTTATGACCTTATTCCACATAGGTATAATTCACGTCAATAACTTGAAGCTCTATTTTAATACTTGCACCTCTGGTGCATATCCAATCAAGCTTCATACTGACTTCTTATGAAGTTGGTACTCTCTGTGCCCTTATGCTTGTAGGGTTGCTTATGAACTGATATTTTGACTGCCTTCCCAATGGCACTTTCTTTTATCCCCGTAATACTCAGACGGTACCTTTAACTACCTCGACTCCTATTTTAATATATCTCAAGTATTATAATGACATTACTGCGATGCTGAATTCTCCATGTTGGGTTTTACTATGTTTATCATGCACGATCTGATGATTTGTCTGTGTCCTCTTGTCTAGCCATAACTAGGCTCTTCCTGAATCAACTACTAACTACTCGTTAGCTCATTCTCATATCAACAGGATTAGTAGAGTCTTTCGGATCGGTACGTAGATATCCATACTTATATTCGAGAGGTTGCGGAACATATAGCAACATTCTAGATTCTTGAATTCTTGTCGTGCGAATCTTTTGATTCTAGTAACTAAAACTTCTGTTGTTTCATTATCTCACAGATAGTAAGGACTCGTACTACCAAGCAGGAGGACCAGCTGTTGATACCCAATTTTTTCTCAAAATATTTTTAAAATTTGCATATATGCCTTCAAAATCACTTTTCATGATAACTGGCATTTTCCCATAATTTTCCATATTTTTATTTAATCTCTTTTCCAATTTATTCAGTATTTTTATTCAATAATTATGCATAAGTTGTATTACAAACAAGTTCAAAGTATTTCCCAACTCTATATATCATTTTTAATCCTATTAGGATTTAATTATTTCACAAATTAGTCAATTTGGCATTATTTAGCTATAATTACAGCAATTTTATAATTATAGCCTAATTGTACGTTTTATACCATTTAAATCAATAATTAGTCATTTTATGTTTTTCAAAATTAGCTAATTACCTTAATTTCATTTATCTAGCATGAATTTCATTTTTTATAATTGCTAGCTATGTTTATTAATGATTTATCTACTTTAATGGGTATTTAACTAATAGCCATCTTTTAATTTCAGTTGTAGCCTAAATTAAACCCAAACCCACCTGATTTAATCGGCCCAATTACCCAGCCCAGATTTAAATCCTTCCTGGCCCAAACCCTCGATTAATTTGAGCCGTTGATTAATTTGAATCAACGACCCAGATTAATATTTACCTAAATTAGACCTAACACTACCCCCGGTCCCTCATTCTCACTCAGACGCTCATCTCTCTACTCTCTCTATCTCTCTAATTCCCTCTAGAGACTTCCAGTCTCTCCACCTCCGATGAGGTCCGTTCGTCTTCTCCAGTCGCCTTTTTTCCGAAAACCATGAAGTCATCACCATCCTCAGGCCTCTCATGGCTCCCTCACACAGGTGTTGCTATCTCTAAGGTCTTCAAGAGACCTGGGTTCACTCTCTCACACATTTGGCCCATCTCAGGCCTTCATGGCTCGATCTCCAGTAAGATTTCCCTACTTTCCGGCTAGACCTGTGGTTTCTATGCCAACTCTCTCTCTCTCTCTCTCTGGGTTCTCTCTTTGAAACCCTTACTTCTAAACTCTTGATGTCTCTAGATCTGTAACAGATCTATACATATTTTGAGTTATTTTTCATGTTTCCTTAAAGACTTTCCATTTTCCCTAAACAGTTCTTCATTCTTTCAATCTAGGGTTTTAAACCCTTTTAAAAAAAGAAGAAGTTCTCCTTATGATTTCCTTTAGCATTATCCTATGATTTTTAGTGTGCTTAAACATTATTTAAACTTTCCCCTTTGATCGATTAAATTTTGTTAAAACCCCCTAAATTTCTTAGCTTCAATCTATGGTTCTGAGTTTATTTGCGATAACATGTTTACCTATTTTATTTTGACTACTGTTTCTCATGAGTACTTCGTGATTCTACCATTATTTTTACCCTATGGATGCTTGTTAGGGTTTCTGGCTGCAATTATTCCTGCCTATTATGTAATTTTTTTCATTAATGTTGCTGAACCTTCGCTTCTCCTGCCTATACTACATTTATTCTGTTAATTAGGCCATGCTCTATGTGAATGTCACGACCCAAACCGATGGGTCGTGACGGCACCCGGTACCTTACCCAACTGAGTACCAACGTAGCGTATCTTTCTTATTACATTATTACATACACATGACATACGAGCCTAATAGGTCAAAACAATGNTCTAAGAGTACATAAATATCATAAAGGTCGGGACAGAGTCCCGCCTTACCAAACAATATGTGTCTAAATCATACTAACCAAACGAGCAACTCCGAACCAAATGGAGCGCACCAACATCTTCCGCTGAGCTGATACCTACTTGGAGGGCTCTCGACCTGTCTATCGGGACCTGCGGGCATGAAACGCAACGTCCCCAGGCAAAAGGGACGTTAGTAGGAATAATGTACCGAGTATGTAAGGCACATAAATAAATACCTAAGAGACATGGAAGAGATATAGAGTAATTGGCTCAACCTGTATGTCTGGATAACTCTGTAAATAATATATCACTTTTAGTATCATGCATATATGTATGAATGTCATGTCGTGCATAGGTATATGTTTCATAACATCATCAGCCTCTGAGGGCATCCCATCATATCATATCGGCCA
>ML294872.1:69826-120771 GCA_005239495.1 Nicotiana undulata | reverse complement strand
TCCACCACGAATAGTACTGGCCGTTGAAGAGTGGTGGTCTTGCAGTTGATTGTCCTTCCCATTATCCAGGTGGTGCACTTATCTTGATCTTTTCCTATGTGTTAGCCTCTTCAAGGACAATCTGCTCTGATACCAATTGATGTTTTAGACTTCAATACTACACAATATTATAAGTTAATTGTGCAGTACCAATTTTCGAGTGTTGTCTAATAAGAAGAACTTGGTTCTTCTTAGTCTACTACTTACTACAGCTTGCGGAATAATTAAGCAGTAATAGTAAAGACACAGGGATTTTTACGTGGAAAACACCTGGCTCAAAAGGTGAAAAACCCACGACCTACTCCTCAGTAGGATTTGCTCAAAACTCTTCACTAAACACTGAGCCAAAACGGACTTACAAAATAAACTCTTTTGTAATCATAGGACTAACTCTAATCCTCTTTGTATCAACTAGCCTCTAGCTAATTTCTACAGATTTCAAGCTAACTCTAACTTGAACAATGTGTACCTATTACAATTGCTTCTATGAAAGCTGATAAGATACAATATTTGAACTCCTACTACAATCAACTAGACTTAGCATACAAACAATGAAACTGTTCCTTCTAGTTGAACTGTAGTCTTTGTATCGCACAACAATTCTGCTTGCAAAACCTCTGGAACTTTTGCTTCAGAACTTGATTCACTTTTGTACTTGTGTGCCACTTCTTTCAGCAGTAATACTTTTATTATTTATAGAGGTCGTTTGTTGAGTCCATGATACAATTCTGATCCAACTCTTCCTTGGTAGACAAGTTTGATTGTAACTCAACTTCCTTCCTCTATTCCTGTCGTAGCTGAAATCAACTTCTGTCTTCTCTATCAATTTGCAACCTTTTCGTATTAGGAGACATTCTCTTAGGTCTTTGATACTTAGCAATCACTAATATCCCCTAGACTTGTACGATTTGTGATCCAACTACTTCAGTCAGAAGTGTGTGCTATGATGGACCTGGTTCAACTGGACACCTGTTGCCAATCTTCAAAATTCAGTGATATGGGCCAACACACATGAAGCACATGAATTCTTTGTGAGAGTGAGTGAATTTTTTTCAATTGTGTGATGTCCTCAATTTATGTTCAACGGCATATTTGAACGTATGGGCTACTTTTGTATTCACTCTTTTGCTTGTGGTGAGGGCACTTGGTCTCATGACAGATTGGTGATGTTGTCCACTTCTTTTGTTGGGTGAGTGTGTGAGTTGAGGATGCTTAGTGGATCTATAGGTAGGATGGTTGTGGAAAGGTTGCTTGAGTTGGTTGAATAGCATTCTATATACTTGGGCTAGTTTAAAAACGGGAAGAATGTAAAATTCGTGTGTTCATGCTTAATTGTCGGTATCGTCCATAGTGAAAAGGTAGAGTGTTTGATTAAATTAATTGTGAATTGGTGATAGGTATGTTTTGGGGTGTTAATGTAGTTCCATTGCTCGAAGACGAGCAAGAGTCTAAGTGTGGGGTGTTGATATACGACTAAATGTGTGCATATTTTGATGCATATTGCCTCGCATTATGCTCATGTCTCGTAGATTTCGGATATATAATATAATTATTTGTGCTAATTTGTAGTATTTCGATGTGTAGGAATCATTCGGATGCGATTTGGGACGAAAGTGCGCGAATTGGAGCAAAAATGGAAAGAAAAGGTGAAAGTGGCCATTTGAGCGCCACGGGCAGCGTGGGGCGCTACGTGTGGTGCTACCTGTGCCGCACAAAACAGAATGTTGGAAAGTTGAGCTCTAGGGCCAGCGCCCCACACTGCCTTGGACGCTCAAAACACGAACATGTCCTATTTCGATAGGGACTCGGTTATATCGACCCCAAGACACCCCCAACTCACGTAAAAGCCAACCTAAACCTATTTTGAGAAGGGGGGCGTGACTTTGGGAGAGAAACAAAAGTATGAAACACTCAGGAGCACATATTTGATCAATTCTTCCATTCTTCTTCTAGTATTCATTGACTTTATGTTTGAAAATATTATTTTTGATGATTGTATGAACATGAGTGGCTACGAACCCTATTGTTCTGGGGTCATGGGTGCTACATGAATGTTAACGTTTGAAGTTTAAACTGACGAGTTTGATTTTATCATATTGGGTTGTTCTTAATTATTTTGTTGGGTAGCTAACAATGAAATACTAACGAATCTAGAGTTGAACTCGAAAGTGGAAATTTTAGATTGCATACAAAATTAAATAAAGCAAGTTCTTGAACACGGGCACGGGGAACGGATTCGCAATTAGGATAGAAATATACCTAATTGCCTTGCTTGGTTGAAATACAGGAAATGTAAATGTGTTCCTGATAATCTTAATTACATAGACATATATGCATTAAGTTAGCTTGAATAGACGAGTAAGAACTCGACAGATTCTTATGAGTAATATCAACCCTGTCAATCAACAATCGAGAAAAAAATTAGTCATTTTAACCCAAGAACGCAACAAGATTGTTAGTTGGCCTATGACCCTGGAATACTCTCTCCTACTCAACTTTATTCGAAATTGCTTACATGTTGTGGTTGATTTCTAGTTAGTTCATTGCTTGATAGTCTCTTGGGTAATAAATTAATCACTTGCACATTTTGTGAGAAATCTCTTGAATCGATAAGTTATTTGAGTTTGAATCAGTCAAAAGTTAATCACAAGTCTTTAAGGGAACGATACTCTACTCACTACTCTATTACTTGACGACCACGTATACTTGTGTGATTGTGTTTGGTCGCAACATGGATTTTTTAAGGGAAATGTGTACGCAGACCTTACCTCTACCCTGGAAAGGTAAACAGGTTGTTTCCAATATATCCTAGCTCGCTGAAAACAGCGTATATAAAGATTTCAAAAGAAAAAAGAAAAAAAAAAAAAAAAACTGGATAAATTTTGCAGTATCTTGAGCAGCAAAAGGTCCAAATAAGTCAACTGAGGATAAGCTTGTATGCAAAAAGATGGCTTCTGGATTAACAAACAACACTAGTTAGCCATTTTCTAATCCATCTCCTATAATTGGGAAGTCTCAACAATGTAAAAAACTAGTTACCCCACTAGGTAACTCCATGTTTGTTTGATAGAAATGTATGAGAGACAAACACCTCAATAGTCAACACCAAAGAAAGGCATACTTAATTAGGTAATCATGTAAAAGAAAAGAAAGCTCTCGTCAACATTGACAGACTGAACAAGACAGGGCTAACCAACCTTTCAAAGAAGGAAACTGTGACTTGTGTTTGGTTCGAAGACAAGTTATGTTGGGATTAGTTATCGTTGTAATATATTTTATGGATTGTTTGGTATATTGTATTAATCCTGAGATTGTTAATTTTATTATTTTATCTTGAGATACCAGGGATTACTAATCCACTCTTTAGCTGGTATAAGTTATCCTAATACTATTTTTAATTCAGAAATAATTTATCCCTGGATTAGTAATCAAACAGGAGATAAGGCGGTAACAAATTTTTATCCGAAAATTATTTATATTCTCATTGAAAAAAAGTGAATTTACGAGATTATCAAAGAGTCTAGTGCTTAATAATATCTTTATTCTCTTCTTTTCTCCATCATAATAATAATTTTTTTCTCTGGTAGAATGCTAAGCTAATCCTAAGAATCAAAAGAAGAATCCATCCAATAACTCTTTAGAGTTACAGGTGATACAGTAAGCAAGTAATCAGTAACCCAAAAAAGATTTCACTATTTTGCATAAAAACAAACCATAAATATCAAAGAGAATCTTTGGTGACAGT
Source organism: Nicotiana undulata (assembly GCA_005239495.1). Classification (NCBI taxonomy): domain Eukaryota; kingdom Viridiplantae; phylum Streptophyta; class Magnoliopsida; order Solanales; family Solanaceae; genus Nicotiana; species Nicotiana undulata. The sequence continues at coordinate 116,987 of ML294872.1, read as the reverse complement.
ACTTCAATTCTGATAAAAGTATAGCAAAAAACTATAAACAAGTGCATGTAAACAAGAAATCTAAGTGAACTACACATCTTCAATTCTGAAAAAAGGATGGCAAAGAACTATTAACATATGCATCTAAACTAATGTACACTTGACTGACAAAACTACTTAAACCTGGAGTCCTCCCCAAAGCAAACTTCACAAAAGGAGGGAAAACTGACAAATCATAAAACCAAAATTATACCAACAGGGAAGATTGAAAAACAGAAAACTGCTGTGCTAACTTACTTCAATCTGATGTTAGAATTTTCTTCTGGCTATACATCCCAACCATCCATTCGGTGGTTAAACTCTGACTTTCGATTGCTTATGCTCCCATACATTTGAGAGAACTTCTCAAGGCAACTGCTTCGAAGGGCATAGTGAGTTTGCGTATTTCCACTAATTGCGACACCAGAAAACTTTGAAGTATCAATTGCCCATGCGGGTTTCACATATTCAACTGTCTTTGAAGAGCTTGCGTTTGCATACAAGAAGTTTAACAGCACATCCTCGCAATTAAAAAGATTGTCCACTATTTCCCTACCTGCTGCAGCCTCTTTGCTCCAGTACATTTCAAAAGCCATTTTACTATCAATGAAGGCCGCTCCAGTTAGAATCATATTATATCCATTGTGCTTCCGAGCATGACTCTCAGCCCTGTATTTCAACGGGCTTCCATTTGCTAGTCGGGGGTAAAAACCTACAATCCGTTCAGGATGCTCACGCCATACCTTAAATCCTCGCTCAACGTCATCACAGGGCATCATAATGTCATCGTCGAGCTCAAGAACAGATCTTGTCTTTATGGAAGGGTCAACCTTGAATCGATTATTCAGTGAGTTTTTTTCCTCTACTCTAAACCTCACCGGCACTGCAGAATCAAACTCACTCAATTCTGGAGGTTGTCCTTTGTTCCACACAACAACAATCTCACGCACTGAAGAGCACCTTGAGTAATGCTTGACATACATTTTAAGATTCCAAAGCCGAGCATCATAGGTCATTGTTAATAAAGTGAACTGAGAATACTGATCATGCAAGGGGTAAGCTTCATGTGCACCACTGCCTCCATATATGTATTTAACTCCAGTACACATTAACACCACTATTACTAAAAAAGTTAAAGCTAGAACCGAGCTTCCACTGCAAGTGTTTGGTTTTATTCTGGCACGGAGAGATGAGCTTGCTCTATTCAAGTGGCTGCAGAATAGTCTCATTCTAGAAGCATTTAAGTTTGACTGTTCCCAATCCAACGATGCATCACTCCTCTTTCCAAAATCGTGTGGACACCAACTTAGTGGAACTAAACCTCTAACAGCTCCAAGTAACATACCAAACAATATAACCAGGGCTGCAACACCTAAAACTGATGCACAGCCTAAATTAAACCGTCGACTTGCATCTCCCGAAGGCACTCGGTCCCCATCCATAACTCCAATCCACTTTCCAGAGCTTAGTTGCTGCACATCAAGGTGATGGCTGCGGGCGCCATTCCAGGCATTTCGTCCCTTAATTGAGGCTTTAAGGCCCAATGGGACTTCAACTTCGTTGAACACATTAGTGGTTAAAACTTCTACTTTGAAGAGACGTATTCTCCGTCCATATGTTTCACCATCATCTTGGCCAACACGATAAAGATAACCATCAAATAAAAAGGGTCTACCTCCATTTCGGGCTCCCATGCTCTTATCTGTGTTATAGATAGGATTTTTCTTATGTGGTTTCCAAGGACCAAGTGGTGAGGTGCTGTACCAGATCTCCAACTGACCATTATACTCTGTACCAATACCTCTATGATCAGAACCAAAAAGCCAGTATTTCCCATCATGTGGAATTATAAATGAATCAACAAGAGGCTTTTTCATTATGATCTTTTCCAGTGTCCATTCCATGGGAAATATTACAGCTCGATAAAGACGAAGTTGTCCTTTTGCTCTGCCCTCAGGCATCATATAGATCTGTAAGCAACAATACAATTGATGAAAATATCAATCACTAGTCCAAGAAAGTTAAACTTAAATGATACTTCTAAGCAAGTAAAAAATAATGGTGCCAAAGATTCATATTTGCTGACAAGCAGCAAGACTTTTGCCACAAAAATGTACGAAAGACCGCTGGAAATTAAAGTAGTAGAAATTGTATAGGCATCTTTATATTTGGCATTTTCATTATTGAATAATAAAATCATATTAGAGCATAATCATCTATATCATTACATGCTATCAGTACCGTACAAAATTCTAGTAAGATGAAACTTAGTAATCTTCCAGTTTTGTTCTACGAATTCTAAAGCATCTACAAGCAAATATGACACTCACACATGCTACCACGAGCCTGCACATGATACTCACAGATTTAGCATTCTAATTTCCTTCCCTTCCCCATGGACCCTCTTTTCCCATCTTTTTTTTCTTTTGTGAGATGACAATGGTGTTCAGGCCAACTTGTGCACACCACGACTATTCCACCGGGTACCTGTTGCTTCCACCAGCACAGGTATTGGTAACTCATCCTAATAAGGCTTAGGCAGATGGGAAAAAATCACCTTATATTTCAAATGTTTTTTTCCTCCGCTAAGATTTGAACCTGAGACCACGTGGCTCTCCTCCAACTTCATTAACCACTAGCCCACACCCTTGGGTGCGACCCTCTTTTTCCAAATTAAACTTTCTACGGAACAAACTTCAGGATTTTATCACAGCAAGTCTAACGTTGTTTAGAATGGAATTGAGTTGCACGACATGCTAACTGTTCATGAAGTCAAGAACTTACATTGCCATTATAGTCAAAGACATAAGGATAGGACAGATGCCAGTCTTCATCCAAAGCGATACCTAACTGCTCCCACGATGCTCCCTTGTCAGTACTTCTTGCAACTCCAATATCCCCTTGCATTGTGATTGAATTTTTTGTTTCAAAGAAGATATAAAGGACATCTCCCTGAATTATATAATCAAACCTCAGATTTGTTCCACCCCACATCGAAATGCAAGAGAAGTATAGAATTTAGGTTAACAAATAAAACACAAGCAAACAATCAAGCTCCTACAGGCAATAAAGGAGAGAAAACTAAATATTCCAGCAGAGCCATAACACCCTAGAAGAAAATAACTCACACAAAGTATCAAATAGCACCAAACAAACACGTCATATATGTGATGCAACTTATGCAAAATAGGCCCGACAGATCATAAATGATGCACCCAATAACATTCTGAAACTCGACCTGCTTTTAATGGCAAATAATTTAATCAAGACTTTCTTTTTACTTTCTATGTTGGTGAACTAAAAGAGAAACCCCTGACAATAACTACTTATGTTTTGAGTGGAATATAGGGTGCCTATGATAGGGAGTTAGAAAATCATCTTCTGGGTCATTTTTCAAGGTATAGGATAAATCATACGAATAATGTTTTGGTATTATGTATAAAGGGTAGATAACAATGTCTAAACTTTGATTGAAACAAGTGAGATTAAATCAATGTGCTTTTGGATGTGCTTGACCATTTAGGTATATTTCTAGTGCAATGTTGAAACCCCTTGGTGCAATTAAACAAAAACTTCTGTTTACCTATAAAAGATAAAATACGCCGTTAACTGCTATTAAAAACAAACCCACCATTCCATTTCGCAGGGAAGAAGCAGAGTCATTAAGGCTTAATTCGAAGGAACTTCTAACAAGATATTGAAGAGAAAAAACTGAAACATTAGTTGGTTTAGATGAATGCTATACTCACTCCCTTCCATTTGACGAGCATGGGACTAAGGACATATTTCGAATGGGTTACATTAGAAGTAGAGATACAAGAACGATTGATAGGTTCATTTTCAAAAAGAATGGTTGATAGGCAAAACGTGAGATATATATAAACAAGTTCAAACATATGTTTTGATATGACTTCTTTGGTATACAAAAAGCTGCTACTTTTTTTTATCAAGTAAGAAAATTGCTAATAAAAAAAGGGTTATTAAAATTAGAAGGACTAAAAGAGAACGCAGGTCATCTTATTTTCTTTCTTTCTACCCTAAGTTAAACCATGCCTCGTTACATTATTAACTCAAAAGGCTGGGCATATTCACAGCATGAATAAATGTAAGATCCCGCAGAGTAAAGCAACACCAGAAGGAGCTAAAAGAATATTGTTAAGAAACAACTATCATCTTTCCCATCCTAAAAAGTGTTAAAGATGCTGCATGTTAATCCCATCTCACAAATCTACAAACCCAATTTACTGTGGAGAAACATTTAATAGATACTTACTACTACTCAGTCAATGATCAAGGAATTAAAAGGTGAAAATAGAGAAAACAAAAAAAGGTTACCTGAACATAAAGAAAGGGGTCAGCGACAAAATTGCTGGAAAAACCAAACACAGAGGCTGAAGCACAGGTGATAACAGGATTGGTTACTGGCCATGCCGCACTCTTATTCCTCCAAATATTCATCTGCCAAAATTTTCCAGACACAAAAGTCATACACCAATTAATTCCTAGAAACCCAGAACCTTAAGCCTTAAAAAAGATTCAAACTTTGAGCAAAAGATTATTGAATATACTCATGTCTATATACAATTAGCCTGAAACTTTCCACAAGAACAACTACGCCTCAGTCCCAAAGACGTTGGGTCGGCAATATATATCCTCACTGACCACGTTACTCCATTTAATCTGATTTTAGTTCTACCTCAGTCCTCTTCGAATACCCTCACTTACCATGGTTTCACACCTACAGACCAGACCGGTCCATCTGGAGGTCAACGCAGGACATGACCAAAAGCAATAAATCACTAACCCTAAGATCCTTTCACCTAAATTTGACCAATTAACAAATACCAGAATCCCCAGAACCACAAAAAATTCAAAATTCAAACCAAAACAGTACAAAACTGAAAATTTGAGCAAAAATGAAACCCAACTCAAGAAAGCAAACTTAAGATCATCTAAAAAACCCATTTACCAAAAATCATACAATGCGAAAAGCTTACAGCTTTACATGCAATTAGCCTGAAGTTTTCCAATTATATTCAAAATAATCACCAAAATTTGCTCATTTAAAAATACAAATAAACCTAGAACCTCAAAAAAATTCAAAAATCAGTACAAAACTAAAAAATTTAAGCCAAAATGAAACCTAACCCAAAACAGCAGATCATCTGGAGAAAAAGGATTTAAGCTATATACAATGCGTATAAAATAAATTTTTTACACAGAGTGAATTTGAACCTATATTAGCTGTTTAGTTACTATTCTTACCAATTATCAATTAATGCTTTTCAATAAATTTACTTAGAATTAACTAATAAATAACCTGTGTACCAATATATCTTACACCGTTAGTGCATAAAACTTAACCATTTACCCCAAATTCAGCAAAAAGGTAAAGAAGAAACAAATCAATACAATGTGAAAAAGCTTACATCTTCAATGGGTTTGACGGAAAAAGGGGAATCACCATAAAAAACACCAATGGACCATGAACCCTCATCATCCTCTTTACATCCAATGGCGGAGAGTCCAGCGTGGACATTTGGGGTCATCAAAAACCGAACATAAAGTCCACAAATTGAACCCAAAATGATGAATGAACCAATTAAAAACACAAAAGCTGAAGAGCTAACACATGGATCGTTGTTGTTCTTGTTCTTGTTGTTGTTGGGTCGGGTCGTCCTGTGGGCTGAGGACCCGGAAACTACAATTGGGGTTGAACCCATTAACGAAGAGGGTAAAGGGTATCGCCGGGAGTAATGGAAGGCCGCCGTCGGCGAGATCTTAAAGGCACGTGCTATGCACGTGGTGTTGGTGTGAGAGAAACTAGGACAAGAAAAACCAACATCAGCAGTTTTGGATGTGTGGAAATTTTGAAAGAAAAAGTGAGAGGAAAGAGAAATGGAGACTTTTGATTTGATCTTTTGCTTAATGCTTTTGGTTTGATATCATATTATTATTGTTTTGATCTTTTTTTTCCAACTGTTTCTCTCACTTGTTTCGCTGTGGAATATTGGCAGTCTAAAAAATTGACAAGTTTGACGTGTTTGGGGGACTTTTAGGCCTATTTGTTTGCACTTAATGTAGGTCTGAATCTTAATTATTGAGATCTCATACATTAAATGCATTATTTTTAAAGTCTGAATCTTAATTTTTCAGGTCTTAATCATTAAGTGTATTTATTTTTTTTACTTCAGAATCACTTAATGGGTCTGCATAGGTCTGTATGATTAAGATCCATAACAGAGCCTTAATTTCATTAAGATGCTATCATGCATATTCATTATTAATTGCCGCCACCACCACTACCACCATACTCAACCACCACCACCACCACCATACTCAAACACCACCACCATAATCGACTACCACCACCCTCCATCCCCGCCACTCCCATCACCGTCATTCTCAACCACAAACAACACTCATTCATCTCAACTACCACAACTAACCACCCATCACTGTCATCAACCATAATCGACACTGCCCATCATTATAAACTACCACCACCCACCACCACATTCCTCAACCAAAACTATCACCACCACCCCCCATTATTAACTATCACCACTCACGACCATCATCCTCAATCATAATTGCCACCACTACTAATCACCACTAGCTACTACCCTGAACCACCATAATCAACCAAACCTACCACCAACCAGTGCCTCCAGTCGGTATTCACAAGTACCACCATTAGCCATCACCACCAGCAACTACTATATTTTTAAAAAAAATTATTTTATTGATACAATATTAGATTAATTAATATTTTATTTGCATTTTTATGTTTATTAATTTTCAAATAAAGATAATTTTTATATATTCAGATGTTAAAAATCAAACAGTCTTAATCATTTAGTATTCAGGTCTTAATACACATCTTAATATTCAGATGTGTATTCAGATTCGGATATCTTAATCTTAATACACATCTTGATATTCAGATGTATATTCAGATTCAGGCGTCTTATTCTTAAAAAAAAACAAATGAGGCCTTAGGGAGGGCGGAAAAAATGATTTTTCAGTAGTAGTTTTCTCGTGGTGAGTTGTCTATGTTGTTGTGCTGGCTTTCATTTTAATTATTACTTAAGGGTCGTTTGGTTTGAATACGGTTTATGCCGGGATAAGTTATACTGGTATAAGTTATGTTGGGATAAGTTGTGCTCGGATTGTTTTTTATTCATTGTTTGGTATGTTGTATTAAATATGACAATTGCATAATTTGTAAGAAGAATGTATAAGTTATACCGATGCTAATTGTCACGCTTCGAACCTGGGCCTGGACGTAACACGGCACTCGGTGCCTGACTACGTGTGACCGAGCGAACCAACTGGTTGGTTGAATCAACATATGATATCATAACATATTGAATGCGGAAGATAAACTAACACATGTTGATATACTGAAAGTCTGGATGATATAAATCAAAGTGCGAAAATACTAATACAATTCTAAAACAAATTTGTAGCCAACATTACTTAAAATGAATGCATGTGACTATGTCTAGTTGTTACTCTAGTCTATGAAGCCTCTAATGAAATACGGAAAACATTGACTATCTAAAAATACTGAATACTGTAAGGTAATGATAATTCCCCGAACAAACTGGGGATCAACAAATAGCTGGTACGAGAATCCTAGCGCTCTGAATCGTCAACATGTAAATCATTACCTGCATCGTGACATGCAAGCCCCGGAAAAAAGGAACGTCAGTACATTTGAATTGCACTGGTATGTAAATCAACTGAAAGAAAAGAATTATAAATGTTGAAACTGAAACTAAGCTGATAATTGAGAATTGATAATTGATAACTGAAATGATAATTGATAAATGAAATGATAATTGATAACTGATAATTGAACTGATAACTGATAACTAAACTGATAACTGATAACTGAAATGGTAACTAATAATCGAACTGAAAGGAAGTAAGGATATTAATACTCCATCTTCTTAATGATGAACAGCCTGTTTATCTGAATAAGTTACGGCCTCGGGCCCAATATATATGTGCACGAGCTACGACCTCAAGACCAAGTATACGTAAACATAACTACGGCCTCAGGCCCAAAAATGCATAAAGCATAAACTACGGCCTCAGGACCAAACATGCATAAAGCATAAACTACGGCATCAGGACCAAATATATGTGTTCAACATTCAGGAATTTAAAATCAGGAACTGAGAATCATATTGCAATACATGATACTGAAATGTTGAATGACACTGAGTTACATAATACTAGAATATTGAATAGGATTAGACTGAGACATGTATTCTTGAACTGATTATGAACACTGAAACTTCAACTGTTTATGAAATGTTGAGTAAGTTGTACTGAGACTCAGGGATATCAAACCCAAGTCTATATTGAATACGAACTGAGCTCGCAACGTTCAGAATGAAAGTCATGAACGAGTTACGAAGCTAGAGAATAGAAGTTCTGCAACTATTCAAGGAACTAGGCTTAACTATATTTCGGAGGTAATTAGTAACGTCGTAAAAGAAACGTATTACAGGGAGAATCAATAACATTCCCAAACATAGAGAGTTAGCCTCACTTTCCTTAACTTCCTGCCCTTGAGCATAATACAACATTCGCCAACCCTTTCAACTTTAATCTATATCAATACAAGTCAAAGGGATTCCAAATTAGCTATGATACTCATATTTTGGTCATTTAGGCATTTCATCAAACACTTGGTGAGAATAAAGCATTATAGCCCTTATTAATGGTGTTTCTATACCCAATAACCCATTCTCTTGCTCCTAGATAAATTCTAAAGTCTCAATGGTTATAATCAACATCATTCTTCATCACCCATAAGGTAAGCAACACCCTTAACCAATAATCAACAATCAACAATCAACATCCCAAACCTATAACCGTTCATGATTTTCTATCAAACCCATCAACACATAACTCATGAACTAGAGTCTACAATCATTAATCCAATGTTAGAATCAATTAGAGGGTGAATACATTACCTTTTTGAAGTTCAATCCCCTTGCATTCGAGTTATAGGGTTTCTTCTCTCAACAATGATGTCCCAATCGAATATCTAATGATATGGAAGGTTTGCCCAAGTTAATAAGATGTTGGGAAACTAAAATTAACTTAGAATCACCATTAGAACTTACCTTGGGTGGTGGAGGGACCCTTAAGGTGTTAGGTGTTTTAGAGCTTTCATTTCTAGAGCAAGTTTTTATGTTTTGGGGATGTGGGAGACGAAGTAGGGCTTTAAAAATTACTCCCCAAGTGCTCCCCCGCGCCCTTGTAGGCCTGACCGTGCAAAATGGCAGGAACACTGCCACATGTGCACAACCGCACTTGGGCCACGTATATTGCACACTGTTCTGTAAAATGGGAATAACTCTTTGCACGAAGCTCCGTTTGGGATCCACAATATATCGTTGGAAAGCTATTTCAAAGGCCTACAACTTTCATGCTTTGAGTTTTCCTAAATTTCTTACACATATTTATAAAACTCTGCTGGAAGATGGACTTTTTGCAAACTTAGTCGATTTTGTCGAATCTTATGTACCTCATTTTCCATCTTGATTTTGAAACAACTATTGTAACCCATAATAATCCCCATAGGAATTCATATGTACAAAATATAACCTTACTACTCCTTTAACTCATTTATACCTAAGACGAATGTACGGGGTGTTACATTATCTCCCCCTTGGGATTATTCGTCCTCGAATGATTGTCCTGATTGTAACTTCTGCTAACTCCGGGCCTTAAACGGGTCTGGTGGAAACATGGACTTTCATAAACACTTGCATACTAAACTAAATGAATACATGACTACTGAACTGTTGAGATACTGAACTGAATGACTACTGCATTGACTTAATATTGGTCTGCCATGGATACATAAATACTGAACTAACATGGATATATGAATATTAAACTGGCACGAATATTTGAGTATTGAACTAACATCAATATCAGAGTACTAAGTTGGCATGAATGTCTAAGTATTGGACTGACATGAATGGCTGAGCATTGAACTGACATGAGTATCTGAGTATTAAACTGACATGAGTATTTGAGTAGTGAACTGACATGAGTATCTGAGTACTGAAAATTTGAATGTTATAACATGACACGTGACTACTGGATGTACTACCCCTAATTCTAGTGACAATTCCAACTCATAAGCTATTTGACCGATCCTTCGCAGATTTTATATGGCCCAATATAGCAGGGACTATGATTCCCCTTCTTCCCAAATCTCATAACGCTTTTCATAGGCGAAACTTTCAGGAACACCCAATCATCAACTTGAAACTCTAGGTCTCTATGTCGCACACTCGAATAGGACTTTTGGCGGCTCTAAGTCATCTTCAAACGCTCTTGTATCAACTTAACTTTCTCTATAGTCTGATAGACCAAATTCGGTCCCAACAACTCCTCTTCACCAACTTTGAACCAACCAATTGGCGATCTACTCCTTCGTCCATACAGAGTCTCGCATGGTGCCATCTTGATACTGAAGCGGTAGGTGCTATTATTAGCAAACTCAATAAGAGGTATGTGATCATACCAATTACTTAACATCAAGGACATATGTTCAACTGTCTCAATAATGCACTCTGATTGCCCATCTTTCTGAAGATGGAAAACTTATGCCTAATCATTCCTGAAAGAACTTCTAACATGATCTTCCCTCTTTAAGTCCATCTATGTATGGAACACACAATTTTTCTTGGTACCTCAAAGTACTATCATCTCCCCCTTATTCAAAAGTCATCGTCTTATACTTGTGAATCTTCTCTTTCAACTGCAACACATAGGGATCATCAAATTGTTTCCCCTTCTCTTCGGCTACTAAGGGGGAACAAGTCATGTTCTAGACAACAACTCCGTCATCTTCGGAGTCCAAAGTCAAACTCCTCTTGGCTGGTGAACTTCTTTGACCATAGTTCTCTTATCTACCTCAATCATGAGTTATACTTCCCACACTTGATTATCTTCTTAAACACTTCCTGAAAACACTTATAGTATTATTGTGACCTAAGTTTATACTCCAAAGATTAGAGTCTCGTGCGATGGCACTACCCTTATGATACATAATTGGGCATGATTTTATAGTTCTCTCTCTCTCTCTCTCTTTTTATATATATATATCCCCTGCTAACTATGCGGGTTTCAAATCTCCAACTGGACTTACAGTAGATTTTCATATCTCCCCCTTAGACCAAAGGTCTTATACTTGCCGATCCTTCTCTTTTTATTGGGATCCAAATAACTTTTCTTATCTTTAGAAATTCTTTGCACTTTATGTCAATGGAGACTCACCTTCCGACTTACTTCTGGGCAATTCTTCTTACTAGGAGAAACCAAATTATTCACTAAACGGAAAGCTAATATATTCATAACTATCATACACAATCTTAATAATTGAACTCTGCTCACACTGTCAGTATTGGAGAAACCACATTTCGATAATTCCTAAAGGCTATTCTTCTATAGCTTTCTCTCTCAGTGCTAGCTGAATTTTCTTTTTCCACTGCCACGTACTTCGGGTTTAACTTAAACTTTTCGGGTTCTAACATACATTCGGTGTTTCAAACTGTTACCCACTCACTATTGTTAACTTTACCAAGTAAATCAAATTGTACCTCTACTAGCTCTGTTGAAAGTGCTAATTCATTGTATATACTCAAACATACTAACTATTCTTTTACTAACTACCTGCTAGCGTCATGTGTTCATGTTTTGCTTTGAATAACAAAAGTGAAGCATAAGGCTATTTCTAACTTCCCTCGCCATCCGACCCTGTTCTACGGTCGCATACATATCTCCCTTCTTTTTTTAACTATGTACATGGATCACACTTAGAGAAAGTTCATCTGTCTTAAATGAAGTTGGAATATATAACCCCAAATTTTCTATACACTTTAAAATCATTTCCGACTATAAACAGCTGGAGTAAACACTTAGTCACATAATCTAGGGGGGGACTATCTTATCTTTTATCTCACAGTAATAACAGCTTCTTACAGTAGTTCACTAATGTGGTACTTTCTAATTCTGATTTGAATAAATCTAAACAACTTAAAATCTTTCCCTAAAATTCAATATCGGATGCTCTTGGTTCTCATTTTGTACATCATGTCTTCTTAGTCATATACATGAGTTTTACGAGATCACATCTTTGGTAATAAAAAATGTTTCTGACTCCTACGTATTTTACCCTTAGGCTCTTTTCTGTTCAAAACTATATTGACCAATGTTAGGGTCTGACATTTGAACTATCATCATCCCACATGTGGCTCCATTTCCAAGAATTAAAAGAAATTGTTCTCAGGGTAAAACACATACGATTACCATACACATACTTATTCTTCAGAGTATACCGTCATATGATAAATCACTTACTGCACCATACAGTGATTCTTGGTCTTAATCTAGACCTAAAATATGCGAAGATTTCTCTATATCCACTGTTACTTACATTTTCTTTTAACACCCATAGGCATCACTGTATACTCACCAGTCACCAGAATTTTGATACACTGAAAATTGGAGATCTAGTAACTAAATAACTGATAACTGGCATACTGAATAACCATAAACTTGCTAACTGAAAAACTATGTAACTGGTAACTGAGGTAAACTGATAACCATAAAATGTAATAACTGTTTTCGTACTTTCTAGTAAGGTTATGCTCTACTATGTACTACTATCCATTGCATCTCACTTCCAACATCCTCTCAAGTCTCATTTGTTACTAACCTTTGTTACTGACATGTACTCTATAACTATACCCCAATGGGAAATCATCCTCTCTAGAAACTTGGATTTTTCTTGCCCGTCGCTTGGGCATTAGATACGTATGGAATTCGATAGGAACATAAGGTTAACTCTTGCTCTAAGCTTCATGGCACGATCTAGAGTAGAAAGAAGTGAGACAATCCTGAATGTCTTGGTAGTTAACCATTTATATGAGTGGCCGACACACACATATAAAGGAAACTCCACTAGACACGGCTTCATAGACTCCCTAAGACTCTTGAACCTAGTGCTCTAATACCAAGATTTGTCACGCCCCGAACCTGGTCCTGGACGTAACACGACACTCGGTGCCTGACTACATGTGACCGAGCTAACCAACTGACTGGCCGAATCAACATGTGATATCATAACATACTGAATGCGGAATATAAACTAACACATGTTGATATACTGAAAGTCTGGATGATGTAAATCAAAGTGCGGAAATACTAATACAATTCTGAAACATATTTGTAGCCAACATTACTTAATATAAATGCCTGCGACTCTGTCTAGTTGTTACTCTAGTCTATGAAGCCTCTAATGAAATACGGAAAACATTGATTGTCTAAAAATACTGAAGACTGTAAGGTAATGATAATTCCCCGAATAAACTGGGGATTACCAAATAGTTGGTACGAGAATCCCGGTGTTCTGAATCGTCAACCTGTAAATCATTACCTGCATCGTGAGATGCAGGCCCCAGGCAAAAGGGACGTCAGTACATTTGAATTGCACTAGTATATAAAGCAACTGAAAGAAAGAATTATAAATTTTTAAACTGAAACTAAGCTGATAACTGAGAATTGATAATTGATAATTGATAAATGAAATGATAACTAATAACTGATAACTAATAACTAATAACTAATAACTGATAACTGAAATGGTAATTAATAATCGAACTGAAAGGAAGTAAGGATATGAATACTCCCTCTTCTGAATGATGAACAACCTGCTTATTTGAATAAGCTACGACCTCGGTCCCAATATATATGTGCACAAGCTACGGCCTCAGGCCCAAGTATACATATACATAACTACGGCCTCAGGCCCAAAAATGCATAAAGTATAAACTACGGCCTCAAGCCCAAACATGCATAAAGCATAAACTACGGCCTCAAGCCCAAATACAGGTGTTCAACATTCGGGAATTTAAAATCAGGAACTGAGAATCATATTAATACATGATACTGAAATGTTGAATGACACTGAGTTACATAATACTGGAATGTTGAATAGGACTAGACTGAGACATGTATTCTTGAACTGATTATGAACATTGAAACTTCAATTGTTTATGAAATGTTGAGTAAGTTGTACAGAGACTCAGGTATATCAAACCCAAGTCTATATTGAATACGAACTGAGCTCACAATATTCAGAATGAAAGTCATGAACGAGTTACGAAGCTAGAGAATAAAAGTTCTGCAACTATTCAAGGAACTAGGCTTAACTATATTTCGGAGGCAATTAGTAACGTCGTAAAAGAAACATATTGTAGAGAGAATCAATAACATTCACAAACATAGAGAGTTAGCCTCATATACCTTAACTTCCTGCTCTTGAGCATAATACAACATTCGCCAACACATTCAACTTTAATCTATATTAATACAAGTCAAAGGGATTCCAGATTAGCTATGATGCTCATATTTTGGTCATTTAGGCATTTTATCAAACACCTGATGAGAATAAAGCTTTATAGCCCTTATTAATGGTGTTTCTAAACCCAGTAACCCATTTTCTCCTCCTAGATAAATTCTAAAGTCTCAATGATTATAATCAAGATCATTCTTTCACCCATAAGGTAAGCAACACCCTTAACGAATAATCAACAATAAATAACTCAAACCTATAACCGTTCATGATTTTCTATCAAATCCATCAACACATAACTCATGAACTAGAGTCTACAATCATTAATCCAATGTTACAATCAATTAGAGGGTGAAGACATTACCTTTTTGAAGTTCAATCCCCTTGAATTCGAGTTTTAGGGTTCCTTCTCTCAACAATGATGTCACAATCGAATATCTAATAATATGGAGGGTTTACCCGGTTAATAAGATGTTGGAAAATTAAAATTAACTTAGAATCACCATTAGAACTTACCATTGGTGGTGGAGGGACCCTTAAAGAGTTAGGTTTTTGAGAGCTTTCCTTTCTAGAACACGTTTTTATATTTTGGGGCTGTGGGGGACGAAGTAGGGCTTTAAAAATGACTCCCCAAGTGTGCCCCCCCCCCCCCCGCACCTGTAGGCCTGACCGCGCAAAATGACAGGAACACTGCCACATGTGCGCGGCCGCGCTCGGGCTGGGCATATTGCCCCATGTTCTGTAAAACGGGCATAACTCTTTGCACAGAGCTCCGTTTGGGCTACACAATATATCGTTGGAAATCTATTTCAAAGGCCTACAACTTTCTTGCTTTGAGTTTTCCTAAATTCCTTACACGGTTTTATCAAACTCTGCTGAAAGATGGACCTTCTGCAAACTTAGTCGATTTTGTCGAATCTTATGCACCTCACTTTCCATCTTGATTTTGAAACAACTATTTTCACCCATAATCATCCCTATAGGACTTCATATGTCCAAAATATAACCTTACTACTCCTTTAACTCATTCATACCTAAGTTGAATGTACGAGGTGTTACACTAATTACCCCACCCTCTATAAGGTATAAGTTATCTCGGTGTTAATTTTAATCCTGGGATAACTTATACCTGGTTTGCTAACCAAACAAAGTACTAAGGTGGTATTAATTTTTTATACCAGCACTATACCTTCTTATATCTCATACCAAACGACCCCTTACTGTATTACTTTTATCCATAATTCGTTTTTAAGAAAAGTTCAAATTTGCTACAGATATTCTCTCCGTTTGTATTTAGCTTTCTGTTAACAAATATGTCATGATATTATTATAGTTACTCCAATTATCATGATTATTAGTACGACTTAACTCAGGGTTTCACTCAACAGATTGTTTAGATCGGGTTCCAATCACGATCTACCTCAATTCTAAAAACGTGACAAGTTGGTATGTATGTTCCTTTTCCATTAATAGAATTCCAACGTGAAATAAGTAGACTATCCATCTTAAGTTCTCCAAGGAAAATTCTCAAAATTTATCCCTCAATTTTTAATTATAATTTAAAATTATTCTTAACTCGAAGTTGTTATAAGAGATAGAAGATATAATAAACAAGATTGTTTCATGGCGGTGGAATAATACTAAACAAAAATTTGACGAACAATAACAAGTTGTTGCTTTCCTATGTAAACGTTGAGTGCTATTAAGTTTTTCTTTTTACTTTTCGAGACATCATCATTATCCTTCAATTCACTCTTATGATCTTCCATTGATCACCGCTGGTCGATTTTTTTTTTCATAACATTTATAAGTTCATGTATATATCGAATCATATAGTACATGAACTGGGACACCATTGACTAACATATCAATTTTGTCAAGCTGAAGATCATACTCCATTGCATATATTAGAACATATCAATTTTGTCAAGCTGATGATCATACTCCAGCAGCAGAGCGACCTTTAGCACTTGATGTTCATACTTTAGCGGGTCAGTTGGTGAGATTGGATTTGTCAGAGCCCCTGTTGGTATTGGCTTGCGTAGCCTCCAGGTCTTCTCTTTATGATCAGTTTAGAGCATGCCAGTATGATGACCGACACTTGCTAGTCCTTCAGGACATGGTCCGTCGAGGTGATGCCAGGGATTGGTTATTGGTGATGATGGGGTCGTGAGGATGCAGGGCCGGATTTGCGTGCCCAATGTGGATGGGCTTCGAGAGTTGATTTTAGCAGAGGCTCATAGATCGCAATATTCCATCCATCCAGGTGCCGCGAAGATGTACCAAGATCTGAGACAGCATTATTGGTGGAGGCGGATGAAGAAGGATATTGTTGAGTTTGTAGCTCGGTGTCTCAACTGCCAGCAGGTCAAGTATAAACACCAGAGACCAGGTGGATTACTTCAGAGGTTAGATATTCCGGCGTAGAAGTAGGAGCGAATCACCATGGACTTTGTAGTTGGTCTCCCACGGACTTCGAGGAGATTTGATGCTATATGGGTTATTGTGGATCGACTGACCAAGTCCAAGCACTTCATTCTTGTTGGTACTACTTATTCTTCGGAGTGGTTAGCTGAGATTTATATCAGGGAGATTGTCCGATTGCATGGGGTCCCAATTTCTATCATTTTCGACAGAGGTACTCAGTTCACATCTCAGTTCTGGAGGACTGTGCAAAGAGAGTTGGGTACTCAGGTTGAGTTGAGCACAACGTTTCATCCTCAGACCGACGGGCAGTCAGAGCGTACTATTCCGATTTTGGAGGACATGTTGTGTGCCTGTGTCATTGTTTGGGGGTTCATGGGACCAGTTTCTGCCACTCGCGGAGTTTTCATATAATAATAGTTATCAGTCCAGTATCCAGATGGCTCAGTACGAGGCTTTATATGGTAGGAGGTTTAGATCTCCGGTTGGTTGGTTTGAGTCGGGCGAGGCTAGGCTATTGGATACAGACTTGGTCCAGGATGCGTTGGATAAGGTAAAGTTGATTCAGGAGAAGCTTCACACAATGCAGTCTAGGCAGAAGAGTTATGCGGACCGGAAGGTCCGAGATGTGTGTTTCATGGAGGGAGAGAAGGTACTGTTGAAGGTGTCACCCATGAAGGGTGTTATGAGGTTCGGGAAGAGGGGAAAGCTGAGTCCCCAGTTCAATGGTCCTTTTGAGGTGCTTCAGAGGATTGGAGAGGTGGCCTATAGACTTGCCTTGCCACCCAACTTATCGAGTGTTCATCCGGTGTTCCATGTTTCGATGCTCCGAAAGTATATTGGTGACCCGTCTCATGTTTTGGACTTCAGCACAGTTCAACTTGAGGGTGATATGTCATATGAGGTAGAGCCAGTGGCCATTTTGGGTCGTCCGGTCAGGAAATTGAGGTCTAAGGATATAGCTTCAGTGAAGGTGCACTAGAGAGGGCAGCCAGTGGAAGAGGCCACTTGGGAGAAAGAGCGGGAGATGCGGAGCAGATATCCTCACTTGTTTGAGACTCCAGGTATGTTTCTAGACCCGTTCGAGGACGAACATTTGTTTAAGAGGGGGAGAATGTAACGACCCGGTCGGTCGTTCCGTAGAATTTGCCTCTTTATTCATGTTTTTGACTTGTCATGCATTGTTTAGACTGTTTATGATGTGTTGGGGTCGGTTGGTTTGGGTTCGGAGTGATCGTGGTGAGAATTGAGACACTTAGTCTCTTAAACTGTCTTAATAATGGAAAAAGTCAACGGGAAGTTGACTTATTGGTAAACGATCTCGGAATGTAGATTTTATGACTCGGATAGCTTCGTTAGGTGATTTGGGACTTAGGAGTGTGTTCAGAATGTGGTTTTGATGTCAGGTGTAGAATTAGGCTTGAATTGGCGAAAGTTAGTTTTTGGTGATTTTCGGTCAGCAGTGGAAAATAGGCTATCGGGGTCGGAATGGAATTTTGAAAGTTGGAGAAGGTTCGTAATTTTATTTTGGAGGTGTGTGCAAAATTTCAGGTCAATCGGAAGTGTTTTGGATGGTTTCGACATCTTTGGTGAAATTTAGAAATCTCAAAGTTCATAGGCTTGAATTCGATGTGACTTTGGTGTTTTTGCGTTGTTTTTGGTGTTTCTAAGGCTTGACTAAGTTTGAATGGTGTTACGGGGTGTGTTGGTATGTTTGGTTGAGGTCCCGACGGCCTCGGGTGTGTTTCGGGAGGTTAACGGACCTAGTTTGGATGTTTGGAAGCTCCAGAAAATTCTGCTGGTGTTCTTCAATTTTTTCTTCTACGCGATCGCAGTGGTGAGTTCGCGATCGCGTAGGCTTAGCAGGGTGGGGTCGAGATTTTTTCTATGCGATCGCAGTATAACGGCCGCGATCGCGGTCGTGTGGTAAGTAATGCTTCGCGATCGCGGTCGTGTGGTAAGTAATGCTTCGCGGTCGCGTGGGCTATTCCGCGATCGCGTAGGGTTGTTTTTGATCTGGTGAGGAGTGGAAGGTTGTTCAGTGCGGTCGCGTAGGGAGAGACACGATCGCGTGAGTTATGAATTCAAGGCTTCGTGATCGCGTGGCACGTGCCGCGATCGCGATGAAGAAAATAGACCTGGTCAGATTCTTTTAAAGTTCAAAACGAGGGTTTAGTCTATTTTTGGAAAAATCCATTGGAGAGCTCGGGAGAAGGTGAAAATTGAAGAGATTTTCAGTAGACAGGTAAGTGTTGTTCAATTACATTTGGGTTAATTCCATGATTTAGCCTTGATTTTTATCATTTAAATTGAGAAATTAGAGTGGAAATTGAGGGAAAATGAGAGGAAAGTTTGAGAGTTTCTTTTGATAATTTGAGTGGGCAATTGAGGTCGGATTTTGATAAATTTGATATGGGTAGACTCGTGAGGGGATAAGGATTCTAGTTTTGTGATTTGTATCGAATTCCGAGACGTGAGACCGGAGGCCGGGTTTGGCCAATTTCGGGATTTGTGCCCAATTGTGATAATTTTCGAATGAGTTTCGTCTTCCTAGCATATTTTGATGTTATTAATCTGATTTTGATAGACTCGGAGCATTTAGGAGCCGGTTCGAGGGGCAAGAGCATCGATGAGTAGTTTTCGAACCGGTTTGAGGTAAGTAACGATTGTAACTCTAGACCCGAGGGTATGAAACCCCGGTATTTCGCATTGTTTTAGTAAATGGGATGACGCACATGCTAGGTGACGAGCGTGTGGGTATGCACCGATAGGAATTGTGACTTGGTCTGTCCCGTAGCGACTATTAAGCCGCATAATTGATTTGAAATCATGAGAGATCATGTATTTTGAGACTTATATTATATTATGGGCAGTATGCCATGTTTTGGGCCTTGTGCCGATCTGTTTAGACCCTCATGAGTATTTTTACACTATTCTCACACTACTTTTGATAGAAAATTTATGAACGCAGTCATGTTTATTACTTGTTGCTATTTCACCGTTATTATACTGTTTTAGAATATTGTGAGGTATTTTGGGCTGAGTCCCGTGATGTTGAGATGAGTTGCCCGAGTGGCATGAGAGGATGAATGAGTGAGTCCGAGAGCCGAGTTGCAAAGATAGTTATGGATCGGGATGCGCGCCGCAACAAATAATATATTAGATCGGGCTGCACGCCGCAACATAGGTATGTTGGAGCGGGCTGCACGCTGCAGCAATATAGCAGTTGGGCTGTAGGAGCCCCTCCGGAGTCTGTACACCCACAGTGAGCGCAGTCGACTATATATATTGGATCGGGCTGCACGCCGCAGCATATGTTATTTGGATCGGGCTGCACGCCGCAACATATTTTAGGTGGATCGGGTTGCACGCCACAACAGTTGTGTGGATATCTGGTATTTGTTGAGCGAGAGTGCTTAGTGTGAGCATGGAATACTGATAGTGAAGTACCGAGTGAATGAGAGACCTTGTTATGAGTGATATTGTGCCTGAAAGGCTATTACTTGTGAAATTTATTGTTTTCTCACTCATCTTTATACTGAGCTTTTCTAATAAAATTTGAATTACCGTTTTTATGAATTTATGATTTGTAAATGCTCGTCATTACACTCAAGTTTTTAGTTACCTTGGTTACTTACTGAGTTGACGTACTCACGTTACTCCCTACACCTCTGTGTGCAGATCCAGGTACCGGGCCAGCTCGCTAGTTGATTTCTCACATGCTTCGGAGTTGATCAAGGATCGAGGTAGCTGCTCAGCGTCCACAACTTACCTTCTTTCCTTTCCCATTTCATAGACTTTTAGTACTTTTGGACCTGTATTAGTAGCAAAGTCACATTTTTATACGTTGTATTTACTGTTTTAGATGCTCATGACAATTGACTCCAGAGGTCTGGGGCGGTGTTAGATTTGATCGCTTTGGTTATTAATCTTGCTGAACTCGTCTTAAAAAGTGAATCTTATTTTGAATATGAGGTTTTATATATATATATATATATATATATATATATATATATATATATATATATATATATATAAAACGAAAAATATTGATTTCATTGTGTTAGAGGCTAGCCTAGTTTCATGATAGGCATCATCACGGCCCTTGTTGATTTGGGGTCGTGACATATTGGGTGTATATGGACCGGGTTGGTTCGAATTTTATCATAACCAAATCAAACCAACTATATCGGTTTGGATTGGTTCAGTTTTGTTGGATTTTTTGTTACTCAAATATTATTTAAATCTTACTTTGTTAAATTTTTTATAAGTAATATACGTTTAGTAAAAATTTAAAAATTGACAAACATATTACTATTAAAACATTCTTATGTGAGAATTTTCTTAGTAACACATGATAGTAATATTTTTAGTCGTCGGACAATAATTTTTTGTTGATTTACCCTTTCAAGGTTAATTGAATTTAGTAATTAAACATCAAAATCAATATGATACCTAATAATAATAACCACTTCAAATTCGAAAAAAGATATTATAATATAATAGACCTTGACGTATGAATATGGAAGAACAAAGGGATTGACGCATTTCAGTAACACTTGATAAGAAAGTAACCATACAATTCATTATATAAGGTTAATAAATATGGAAAACTTCATATTCTATTAAATATTATATTCCGTAAGATAACCAAATATATCTAGATATTTTTTTATAAATAAAACTCTATATAAAATCTGGAAAATATATACAAATATTATATATTTATATGCGGTTTGGTTCGGATTTTTTTACTCATTACCAAAATCAAACCAAACCTAATCGGATTTTTTAATCGGTTTAACTTAACTTTGGTTTGGTACGATTTTTCGGTTCGATTTGTACACTCCTATTTACTATAGTGATAGAAATTGAGAATTCTTCTTTGTAAACCTCCAATAGATCATCCCATTGAATAAAGATAAAAACGAAAAGTCAGTAATAGCATGTTTGGCCAAGTTTTTTTTGGGCCAAAAGTTTTTTTTTTTTTGCCAAAAGCACTTTTGGCCAAAAATTGAGGTGTTTGGCTGAGCTAATGGAAGGAAAAAAAGTGCTTTTGGAGAGAAGCAGAAAAAAGTAGCTTCTCTCCAAAAGTACTTTTTTGAGAAGTACTTTTGACAAAAATACACTTAGAAGCAGTTTTCAAAAGCTTGGTCAAACACTAATTACTGCTCAAAAGTGTTTTTCAAATTAATTAGCCAAACGTAAACTGCTTCTCACCAAAAACACTTTTTTAAGAAGTACTTTTTAGAAAAACACTTCTCAAAATAAGTTGATTTTAGAAGCTTGGCCAAACGGACTATAATTCTTTTAACTTTCCATAATTCCCAAAAGAATCTAAAAAATAATAAATTGGGATATCTAAATGACATCACAGTTACTATCTATCTGTTCTTTGCTATTTAGGATATTGGTTTTGATACGTGCTCCTCAACCAGAACAGATACCTTAAATTTTGAAACATTGATAAATTGAAATAATATGAAAAAGTTTCTTCTCTACTTTTTAATGAAAAAATTATATATTTATTTATTAAAGAAAAAGATGTGAGAGTGTGACCATAAAATTGTTAGGTAACTCCATAATATTTTATAGTGAGGATGGCCACAATATTTGTGTATGTATAAACTTATATATTTTATAGTAAAAATAGCACGGGCTAGTTAATTTTCGGACTGGTCATTCAAAAATAGCCAGCATTTGCAAAGTTATTGAAAGATAGCCACTATTTGCTGCAACACGGGAAGTTCCTGCATAATATACTGGAGATTGGTGCACCTGTGTATGAACTTCCAGCATATTATGCTGGAACTCGAACACGCGGAAAGTTCCAACATAATATAGTGGAGATTGGAGCACTTGTGTATGAACTTCCAGTATATTAAGCTAGACCGGTATATTATACTGGAGCTTCAGTATACTATGCTGGAGTTCCAGTATACAGTATATTATGCTGGAATTCCAGTATATTATGTTGGAGTATTTTTCGAATTTTGAACATTATTTTCGTTCATATTTATCTTCATATGAAAAATGACTAAATTTCAATTACTTTTGAAACTGTGGTTATTTTTGAATGACCATTTGTAAATTTGACTATTTTTGAATTTCTCCCCCGTCTTATTACCACCTATATAATCTTAGAAGTTAGACCCTGAGGATTGCTAAGCTATCCACTATACTGTGATATTTTCTTGCTTTTAATGCCATCATTTTAGTTTTGACAAGGTCTTTAATTAAGAAGATATTATTGAATGAGTTCCTATTTCACGTGTGCCTAAATTTTTAAATTTCAGCTTTAAAAAATTAGGCGATGAAGAAAAATGCATCTCTGGAAATTATTTCGATTTTCAATTTAAGGAGATTGAAAATATTTGCCATTTGGTGAAGGATAAGGAATGTCATATTTAAGTAGAAGCAAAGTGTAAAAAGAAGAGAAAATAACTTGTAAATTAAAATTATTAGTACAATATTTTATTGTTGTATAAAAAATAGACTCTTCATTTATCCTTGACTCACTAAAATTTAACTCCTTGAAAGAATTTGGCAATTTATACTATCATTTAAAATACTAGGAGTCTTATTGTATTGGTAAAAAAAGAGTTTCACACGTGAAACAAACGTGGTGACTCAGCAATCTATGTGGAGTAATGAAAATACGACAACTGGACAGGACTCTATGAAGAGGTACGAGGCAAAGAGGCACGGAATAGCACACCTACGGGGTAATTAGCTACGGGAATCTCAATCTGATTGAGAAGATGAAGAGACACGATCAGAGTGAATCCGGGCAAAATAAAGGGAAAATTCGGAGTATTCAATTAATGAGCCATACGTTACACGACCTTCACGCAACAGTTACGGTTAATCATTGTAACGTTACATTAATGTCATTATTAGTCAGCAATGCTCAATCATTGAAAAGGGTAGACATTATATTAAGAAATTCCCTATATAATGGAGTAAAATATAACTTGTAAGACACATTCGAACTACTACTGCAATACACTTACTTTTTTTGCATCTTATTGCTTTCCATTTACAAGTTTACTAACAATTACTAGTTTATTCTTTGGTTATCAGAAATCCGTGTTCTTCTTAAAATAGCTTTGAGCAAAGAATCCAATTCTTTGGTTAAACAAATTGGTTCCGTCGCCGGGAACCTGATAATCTTTGCTTACTTTCAAACTATACCTTCTGAACTATGTCGAACACCAACGACAACAACCAACAAAGGGATGGAACTCCATCGCCTTCAAGAACCCCACCAGGTTCAAGGGAACATTCTCCAGAGAGATCCAGCAACAATCACAATGGTAACGATCAAACAGGAGAACAAGATCAGGTGAAGAAAATGATTGCGGAATATGTAAACCAAGACTTACAAGAATTTGCGAGGGGGTTACCGGCCGCATCACCTACACCACCTCCTAACAACACCATAACTGTGGAAAATCCTCAATCTGGGTTAGCAAACTCAGGAAGTAGGGGAACTCCCAACGAATCTCTCGAAACAAGACCAGGTATGTCCAATAACCCAGAGTTACAATCTTTATTACTAACCTTGTAGAAACAGGTGAAAGAACAAAACGATCGAATTGAACAAATTCCTGGAGTACCACCTGTTATCAAATGCATTGACGTTGATAGATATTCTCAACAACCTTGGAAGCCAAGTACAGCGCCCCAGCCTATTCCCAAGAAATTCAAAATGCCTGATGTTCCTAAATATGACGGGACAACTGACTCACGTGACCATGTGACTGCTTTTACCACCGGAGTGAAGGGAAATGACTTGACAAAGCAAGAAATTGAGCCAGTCTTGGTTAAGAAAATTGGAGAAACACTTACCAAAGGAGCGTTAACCTGGTATTCTCTTCTCCCTGAAAACTCTGTTGATTCTTTTGTTGAGCTTGCAGATTCTTTTATAAAAGCGCATTCCGGTGCGCAAAAAGTCGAAAAAAGAATGGAGGACATATTTAAAATAAAACAAGGAGACACGGAGCTACTTCGTGAATTTGTAGACAGGTTTCAACGAGAAAGGATGTTGTTACCAAAGGTACCTGACAATTGGGCAGCCATGGCATTTACAAGCAATTTAAATGATAAAAGCTCAGAAGCCACGAGAAGACTCAAGGAAAGAATGAGAGAATTCCCATCTACGACATAGAACGATGTCTATAATAGGTATAGTACCAAGTTACGTATAGAAGAGGACACCATCGCCCAATCAAGGGCTAAAGATCGCACTAGTTCAAGACGCTCCGAACCAGAGAGAAGAACATGTAAGAACAGGTACGACCCTTACATGGGACCTTCGAGACGAGAAACTCGTCCCAGGTTCGAAAATACTCGGTCAGAATATAGACCGTCAGGTAGAGATACATGCTCATCCTCATCAAGATCCAGAAAGGATCGGGATGAACGACATAGAGGTAACACAAGAATTGGAGACCACAACTTCAATGTAAGTACTTCTGAACTAATTATAGTACTAAGAAATATGGGCGATAAGGTTCGATGGACCAAAGAAATGAGGTCGAACCCAAATAAAAGGAATCCAGAATTTTGGTGTGAATTCCATAACGACCATGGGCACAGAATGTTGGATTGCAGATTTTTGAAGGGTGAGGTAGAACAATTGTTAAAATAGGGCTACCTAATAGAATTATTTAGTGAAAAAGGTAAGCATGTATTTATGAAGAACATGCAGGAGCCCCCAAAACCACCATCTCCTAAACGAACAGTCAACGTGATACGCGGAAGTGAGAAAGTAAGCGGAGTAATTTGCAAAAGAACCAAGAAGTTCACAGTTACACATGGGAAACGGGTTCGTGAAGACTTCAAAGCAGATGACATATCGTTCGACGACGCAGATATCAGCGAATTAACGCTTCCACACAATGACGCACTGGTAATATCCTTACTTATACATGACACTAACGTAAAAAGAGTGTTGATTGATCCAGGTAGCTCAGTTAACATTATCCTATCAAGAGTTGTGAAGGAAATGTTAATGGAGGATCAAGTAATCCCAAAAGCACGAGCCTTATCTGGTTTTGACAACTTTACTGTCATAACAAAAGGGGAAATTGAACTTAATACTTATGTAGAAGGAGTAATCAAAAATACTCGGTTCCAAGTCATTGATACTGACATGGCCTACAACGTAATCATGGGGAGGCCATGGATACATGACATGAAGGCAGTACCATCTACCTTGCATCAGGTAATTAAATTCCCTTTTGAATGGGGAATTAAACAGATTCGAGGCGATCAACAAACCTCAAGGAATATAAATTCTGTGGGACACTATGCCAATAAAGAGGAAGCGGAAAAATCAAAAAGTACGGAGAAAACTGTTGCTCAAACAGGTACGGAGAAAACTGTTGATCAAACAGGTACGGAAGAAATTATTTCCCAAACAGGTATGGAAGGAATTATTATTCAAACAAGAACAAATAGTCACGAGAAGGTGAATCAAGTCACCACGGGAGGTGTATCAAACAATGCAGACATGGATTCCATACCTGATGTCATTAAAGAGCCAGAAGAAGATGAACACATCAAACAATCACGGAAGAGCTCGAAGTTGTTCCATTGTCTGAACAAAAGCCTGAACAGAAAGTTCACATAGGCACGAGGCTAAGCCCCAGCCGAAAAGGTAAGTTAATTGATTATTTAAAACTAATGCAGATTGCTTTGCATGGTCCCATTCATACATGACAGGTATCCCGCTGGAAGTGATGACTCATAAGCTAAATGAAGATCCATCCTTCGTACCTGTCAAACAAAAGAAAAGAAAGCAGGGACCATTCAAAAACCAAGTGATTGACGAAGAGGTACAAAAACTCTTGCAAATTGGTTCAATACGTGAGGTAAAGTACCCTAATTGGTTAGCCAATACTGTGGTGGTGCCCAAAAAAGAATGGTAAATGGAGAGTATGCGTAGATTATACGGATTTAAATAAAACATGCCCTAAAGATTCATTTCCATTGCCGCACATAGATCAATTGATTGATGCCACTGCAGGTCATGAATTGTTAAGCTTTCTAGATGCATACTCTGGTTATCATCAGATCAAAATGGATCCCTCGGACGAGGAAAAAACTTTCTTTATTACAAACAGGGGGACTTATTGCTACAAAGTCATGCCTTTTGACCTGAAAAATGTTGGAGCCACGTACCAAAGGCTTGTGACCAAGATGTTCCAGGAACATCTGGGAAAAACGATAGGAGTTTACATCGACGACATGTTGGTGAAATCAACACAAGCGGAAGAACATTTCCAGCATCTTTCAAATACCTTCTAAATTTTACGCATGTATAATATGAAACTAAATCCAGAAAAATGCGCCTTTGGCGTAAAATCAGGTAAGTTTTTGGGTTTCCTTGTGTCAAATAGAGGAATAGAAGTAAATCATGCTCAAATTAAAGCTATCGAGGAAATACCTAATATACTTACAAATATAAAAAAAGTTCAAAGACTAACAGGCAGAATTGCAGCCCTGGGAAGATTTATTTCCAGGTCCTCGGAGAAAAGTTTTAAATTCTTTTCAGTTCTTAAAAAGCAGAATCAGTTCGAATGGATTGAGGAATGTCAACGGGCTCTCAAGGATCTGAAGGCCTACCTATCAAAACCCCCGCTGCTATCAAAGCCAAAAGAGGGGGAAATGATGTATGTCTATCTTGTCGTTGCAGAAATTGCCGTAAGTGCAGTACTGGTAAGGGAAGACAAAGGCAAACAATCACCAATTTACTATGTAAGTAAGTCTTTGTTGAATGCTAAAACTAGATACCCGCATCTAGAAAAACTTGCTTTAGCTCTAATTATGGCGGCCAAAAAGTTAAGACCATATTTTCAATGTCATCCAATCACTATTGTAACCTCATACCCATTGAGAAATATATTGCATAAGCAAGATTTATCGGGAAGACTAGCTAAATGTGCTATAGAATTAAGCGAGCATGACATAATATATCAGCCTAGGACTGCAATAAAGTCTCAAATTCTAGCTGATTTTAGTAATAGCATTGTCCCTGAAGTAGAAAAAGAGTTACAACTCTTTAACGGGGCTAATCCGGGTATTTGGACCCTATTTACTGACGACTCATCTAATGTAAAAGGAGCCGGCTTAGGCATAGTCTTAATATCACCCACGGGTGAAAAGACACGACAAGCTATTAAATGTTATCCTATAACTAACAATGAAGCGGAGTATGAAGCTGTTATTGGAGGACTTGAACTGGCACGAGAACTCTCAATCGAGCAGATCGTGATAAAAAATGATTCTCAACTGGTAGTGAACCAGATGCAGGGGACTTATATTGCCAGGGAGACTCGAATGCAACAATACCTGGAAAAGGCACGAGATCTTGTAAGGCAATTCAAATCATGGAAGGTTATGCAAATACCTAGAGAGGAAAATGCAGAAGCGGATGCATTAGCTAACCTCGGCAGTTACAAAAGTGACAAATAAAGACAATGCAATTGTCGTTCACTTGTTTCATTCAGCAATTGACCGGGACAAAAATGAGGTAACATTTAACAATTTAACCTGGGATTGGAGAAACGAAATCTTAAATTTTTTGCAGAATGGTACCGTACCTGAAGATAAAAAAGCAGCTCAAGCACTTCGCAACAAAGTTGCACGGTACTGCCTCATTTGCAATTCTTTGTACCGTAAGATGTTCGGAGGTCCCTTAGCAAAATGCCTTGGACCCGATCAAACGGAATTCGTGATGAGGGAAATCCACGAAGGGCACTGTGGAAATCATGCAGGAGCAAGATCCTTAGTCAAAACCCTAATCAGAGTAGGGTACTATTGGCCCAAAATGGAAGAAGAGGCCGAGGGTTTCGTAGCTAAATGCGACAAATGCCAACGATTTTCTAGCACATGCATCGACCAGCAGAGCTATTGCACCCAGTGATATCGCCATGGCAGTTCATGAAATGGGGCATGGACATAGTGGGGCCCCTTCTCGCAACTAAAGAAAAGGTACGGTTTTTGCTTGTGTTAAACTGATTATTTCACGAAATGGGTAGAAGCAGAAGCTTTTAAACAGGTGCGAGAGAAATAAGTGAAAAGATTCATATGGCGAAACATAATATGCCGCTTTGGAATACCGAAGGAAATCGTATGTGACAATGGCCCGCAATTCATAGGCTCGCAGATCACAGAATTCTTCGAAAGCTGGCAAATCAAATGAATCACTTCGTCACCATATCACCCCGTGGCTAATGGACAAGACGAATCAACTAACAAAGTCATCCTCAACAACCGTAAGAAACGGTTGGAAAAAGCCAAGGGAAATTAGCCTGATTGCTACCGACAGTATTATGGGCTTACAGAATGACTCAAAAAACAGCCGCGGGAGAAACTCCTTTCGCACTTGTTTACGGTGCAGAGGCTTTGATACCGGTGGAGATCGGCGAACCAAGCACAAGGTTTACAACAGACACGGAGGCAGCGAACAACGACGAGTTAAGAACCAATTTGGACTTGCTCGAGCAAAGAAGAGAAGTTGCACTAATACGAATGGCAGCTCAGAAACAAACCATAGAACGATATTACAACATAAAAGCTCATCTCAGATATTTCAAAATTGGGAAATTCGTTCTTAAGAAAGTCTTTCGATCAACGAAGGAAGCTGGTGCAGGGAAGCTAAGTCCAAATTGGGAAGGACCCTACAAAGTCCGTGGCATTGCCGGGAAAGGTGCTTATGGCTGGAAGCTATGGACGGTAGGATCTTACCAACCAGTTGGAATGTCGTTCATTTAAAGAAATATTACTTCTAAGTGAAACGAATACCCCCGGTCAGGTATCATTACATTCGATTTTATATTTGAATAGTTAATATTTTACTAACCATTTTAGATGATAGGCAAAAAGCTAACCCATCACCAGATGATGATATTAGACCTGCAAAAACGCGAGAAAGTAACTAAATTCCCGGTCTAGGGTTACACTTTCTGATGGACGTTTTAAAGGGTTAAGCAGTCATCATCTAAAAACTATATACCTTTGAGTCCCGTATGTTTTTCCTTTTCAGAAAAAGGACCACAAGGAAGGAATAGTCAAGTGATCGAGATCTCATTCTTCAAAGCTCAAACACTTGGGGGACTATACAGTATGGAAGGCAAAGACGAAGCAAAGAAGACTATCAAAAAGTCAAAGCTCGAGCCTGAGGATTCATCTACCCAACAAGTCAAGTGATATGAGCAAAATCAAAAGTGCCAAAGACTCACAACACAAAGCCTGATTAAAAAAAACCTTCAAAAATATGTTCGTAAATGTAAACGAATGTTCAGGTTAAAAGGCAAAATATTAGTTACGGGGGAAAAATGCACGTCTTTGTACTTATTCAGAAAACTATTGTAACTAAAAACAGTTATGGATAAAGATCATCATCTTTGTACTTATTCAGAAAACTGTTGTAAATAAAAACAGTTACGAAATCTTTGTACTTATACAGAAAACTGTTATGAATAAAAATATTTACGGATGAAAGATCATTATCCTTGTACCTATTCAAAAAACTGTTATAAACAAAAAATAGTTATGGACAAAAAAGCATCACCCTCGTATTTATTAAAAACTGTTGTCAATGAAAACAGTTACGGGTTAAAACCCATACCTTTATAAAAGATGTTATGAACAAAAAGCAGTTATTCCCTTGTATTAACTCGAAAAAACTGTTACAAAAGAAAAACAGTTACGAAATACAAGTTTGTATCAAACTTGTTAAAAGAAAACAGTTGCAACATGAGTTTTAGACGGTACGCAAACACATGTGAAATGTTACGAAAGTTCAACACAAAAACTTTCTTCAAAAACATTGTTAAAAAGAAACATGTGAAAATTTTCTATCTCTCTATTGCATATTTACACCATTATGAAGTTGAGACGTCTTCTTCATTAAGTGTCGATAAAAAAAGGGTCCTCTTTCACAAATCGTACCTACTACGAAAAGGTACGGATAATCTAAGCATTTTATATGCAAAACTCGGAGTAAAACTTAAACTTCAAAAATAAAGCATGCAAAAGACTTAAAAGAGTGAAACAAAAACTCAACAGAAATTACAGTCATACTTGCATTAATATATCAACGGCAAAATAAACTAAGTATTAACTTAGTCTTAGCCGTATTAAGTTTTTCACATTAGGTGCCCCTAAGTTGTCAGTTGGGGACTTAAAGGATCCAAACTTACCCCTGATGGGACTTGGGGTAACCACCAATTGATACAAAGAAAAAAAAAGAGAACCAAGATCTTAAACTTCTTCAGATGGGGGGTTCTCTTCACTGGCAGGAGGAGCAACTTGGGATGAAGAGACATGAGCAGCAGGAGCCTCACCTTCAGGTGAAGAGAGATTTTGACCTTGTTGAGACTTCTCAATGGTCTCCTTGGTTTTTGCAATTTCGGCTTTTAGGTCAAAACCCTCTTGGCTCATTTCCGTCAATGTGTCGAGATGAGAGTTCATATAAGCCCAACTAATATCAACGATTGCCTTGTCTTCAAGAGATTCATAATCTTTCTCCCACAGCTCAACTTCAGCTCTTAATTTATCCCTCTCAGCCACGACAGCATCGTGAGAGGCCTTTAAAGAAGCGAAAGACCTTTCCAGGAATTGAATTTTCTCCAAAGAGTTGCGAAGATCCTCCTGGGTTTGAGTGAGTGATTGAACAAGTTCGCCCGAATACTCCTTCTTATGGTCCAATAAGGCCTTTAGGATCCTGATATCTTCAGAGGCACGTGACAACTACTCTGCGAATGAGGACTCTAGGACGTTCTTATCCTTGCCTGCCTGGTCTGAAGATGCCTTCTCAATGGCCAACTTTGCTTTCATGACCCTCACTTGCTGCTCCAAGGTACACTTCTCCTCTTCCACTGCCTCCGTGTTGAGTTGTAAGCTTTCATATTGCTCTTTCCAATTATCTGCCTCAACACGCAACTCCCTTACTTCCTGCTCCGTATGGGAAACCCTCTTCATTAACTCCATGCCTATAAGATTGATCTACAAAAGCAGATAAATTAGGTACGACAAGAATGTTTGCAAGAATGAACGAAAGAAAGTATATTTCACCTTTAACGAAGTATGCACGATCTCATTTGCCCATGTAAGGGAACTGTGGTTGTCCAGCTTAGCTCTCTCAGTCGGACCTATTAACGATTTCAGCCATACATCAGGAAGGCCAGACCTTTTAAAGAGGCTACCCTATGATGGAACTTCTATCATCACCTGCCTCATCTCCCCCTGCTGGAAGACCCTACTTCTGCAACAGAAGGCACGGAAGCAGGAACGGATGAGGGAGCCACGGGCAAGGAAGTCTGAGGGGCAGAAAAATCCACGGGAGAGGGAGCAACGACATGAGCAGGAATAGCCATGGGAGCAGGAGTAATAACAGGAGTAGTTGAGGGAAGTTCTTTAAGAGCATAAGGAGAGAAAATAGCTAGGGGAGCTTCATCAGCAACAAAACCAAAACCTTCAGGGAACGGGAGATCCACTGATTCACGCACGGGAGAGGAAGTAGCATCCTCAGGGGCAGAAAGTTTAGCTTCAGGCGCGGGAGGATCAATAGCAGGTGTAGACTCGTCATCAGAGACCACCTTCCTTCTACGTGACCTATGGACTAAAGAACCCTCCTCTTCTTCCTCCTCTTCTAAGGTCCTTAACCCACTTGCTTTTCTCTTTGAAGAAGAGGAGCCTAAAATGATCTCCTGGGCCTTTGCCAAGGACAACTTTGGACCAGACACGGATGCAGCAGAAGCTCCACGAGCAGGAAACCCTGTCAAATGAAAAGGGTCAAATAAAGCTCGAAGGAGGGAAGAAGTAAAAACAAAAACTTCATTTACCTTGAGTATTAACTCTCCAACCAAACCTCCCGGAGAGGTATTTCCATGAGCGTTCTTCTAACGGAGCGATTAACAAAAAAAATTCTACCTAATCTCGTAAACTGGAGACATTCTCGACGGTTCCATGATTGCTGCAAAGAGAATAAACAATTATGGTACAGATAAAGTATCTAAAGCAAAAGGAAAGGAATGTGAGCAAAACTGTACTCACATGCAAGATTCCACTTCTCAGGGAAGAGAAGATTTGCTTCACTTACTAAACCAGCAGTAGGAACAACAACATACCGAAGATACCACCCTCGGTCTTTATCGTCATCAGGAGTCACTAACACCCTCTTGATCTTAGCCGCGAGAGTAAAAACTCCATGGCGGAACAACATTGGAGAATAAAGGTGAATGAGATGATGAAAGCTAAAGGGGACCGAAGCTAAGTTAGCCAAATATCTAAGACACGCAACAACTCGCCACACAAGAGGACTGACTTGTCCCAAACAAATTTTAAAGAATCGACAAAACTCGATGATAACTGGGTCGATGGGAGGCTTGAATCCTAATGTGAAGGGATAGGTATAAACAAAAGAATACCCAGCCTTGTAAGAGATTATTCTTTGATTACCATTGGGAACGACAACAGGAAAATCAGGCTTCCAAAAATAGTCCATGCGTACAAGAGGTATCAAACCTTCAGTAATCTGGGTAGGGTACTTGTCAACACTGTCAAGAGACGACAATGAAGAAAGCTGATCTTTAAGGACTGACTATCCCTAGCAACGGAAAATTCTGCAGGTATTATTTCATCGACCCGCGGCTCACGCAAAGGTTCATTGTGTTCTCTACCTTTAGACGAAGATCTAGAATCCCTAGCCCTCGGAGAAGATAAAGACCTAGAAGGAGTAGAACCTAAACTCCTAAGTCTACCACCTCTTCTACTCCGAGTTGGAGCATAAGAAGGAGTTAGATCATCTACATTTATGACTTTCTTGGATTGACTTGAAGAAGACATATTTACAGAGACAAAAAGTTTGCAAACGAACAATGAAAGGTTAGAAGTTTTTCGTGAAAGTAAAGCAAGAAAGAGGGGTATGTATACTCGAAGACAACCGTCAAAAAATAAAAAAACAGTGATGTGAAACTCATAATTGAAGTTGTCACTTCGTGACTGATGCAACCGCAAAAAGCCCTAAAAGGCGCTGAATAATTGCAGAACCAATCCGGGAATGCCACGTGGCACATGCATTAAATTGAAGTGACAAGCGACGCCTACATTCATAGATGGATGCAATGTTACAAGTGAAGCGGCGACAAAATATTCCCGCCATAAATGAATATCCACTTACCAAATATTAATCGACAAAAATAAATGGTAAGTGGGCTGTATTGGTAAAAAAGAGCTTCACACGTGTAACAAATGTGGTGACTCAGCAATCTATGTGGAGTAATGAAAACACGACAATTGGACAAGACTCTATGAAGAGGTACGAGGCAAAGAGGCACGGAATAGCACACCCACGGAGTAATTAGCTACGGGAATCTCAACCTGATGAGAAGATGAAGAGGCACGGTCAGAGTGAATCCGGGCAGAATAAAGGGCAAATTCAGAAATTTTCAATTAATGAGCCAGACGTTACACGACCTTCATGCAACAATTACGGTTAATCATTGTAACGTTACATTAATGCCATTATTAGTCATTAATGCTCAATCACTGAAAATGGTAGACGTTATATTAAAAAATTCCATATATAAGGGAGTAAAATATAACTTGTAAGACACATTCGAACTACTACTGCAATACACTTACTTTTTGTGCATCTTATTGCTTTCCATTTACAAGTTTACTTACAATTACTAATTTATTATTTGGTTATCAGAAACCCGTGTTCTTCTTAAAATAACTTTGAGCAAAGAATCCAATTCTTTGGTTAAACACTTATTTCACTAAGAAAATGAGAAAAGAAAAAAGAAAATGTGTTGGCTGAACATAAAACACAGCGGCAAAAGGCGTGGTAAGACAGTTAAAATTTATTTACCCCTTATTAAGAGGTTTGGAATTCGAGCTAAGAATGGAGGATTTTTCAATTGTGAGCGTTTTATTCCATTTTGTGAGCCTTCCCATACCGAATGATTAAACTGGCCAAAATATAAAAGAGAACAAAGTACACAAGGTAATGTTTGTCCCTTGCTTAAAAAAAAACAACATATGCAGATTCCTTGACAGTAAGGACGTCTTCAAATAGTTGTTGGACCACATGATTCTCAAGGAATGATGTGCAAAAATTAATTCATACGATGAAAGTGAAATTTGCCAGGAAATAAAAGAAAGTAAAGCAACTTTTTTTTAAAAACAAGAGCAATATCTAAATTTGAATTATAGCCTAATGAATCAAACTCTTTGCCGCTTTAACAGAAAATTTCAGTCTCAATAAAAACGCATCCCTCTCCTTTATATTAGTATCATGCTCGACCGTTGATGAGTCCATCTTTTTTTTTCCATTCGATATTCGATATCTTTATTGGAACTCGACTAACTTTGAATTTGGAAAAGACTCACCTTAAGAGGTAAAGTGCTCTTGTGACTCCATACGCATGAAGAAATACTCATCACTCCACCACAATATTTGTTGGTTGATGAGCCTTAGCTCAACCAACAACATTACATGAGAATCAAAATATCCTACATATATCGAGGACAACATGACTCACTTATCCGGTCAATTAAAAGAAAAATAATTTTCAATCATAAATTTCTCTATTTTTCAAATTTCGAACTCGAAATCATAATAAAGGAATGAACCTTATTTAAAAATGATGAGTGAGGGTGCCCAAGTTGTGGGAGTGGGACCAGAAAAAGTGAATCCAACTGTAGCTGGACCCTGGAAACAAATTGGAATGTTATAAAAATGAGTAGATTCTTTTGTGTTGATTTTAAAATGCAAACTTGTCAGTGTAGATCTGATTATATACAACTTTAAGAATAGACTATAGAGATAGGCTCTTTCTGGGAGCATCAAATGAGTTGTTCAGCAACATATATGGGGAGTCGGAGTGGCTCTGCACTTTGGATCACTACATGACTACTACGCAATCAGTGTATATCTGTATTACTTCTTCGGTTCAAAATAAGTAATTTTTTCAGATTTTAAAACTAAATTAATTATTTCTTTCCTATATTGCCCTTGAGTAAATAGTGTTAGAGTATGTGTAGGAGTGTTTATGTGAAGAGATAGTAAAGGTTAATATAGTCAATTTTATTACTATTTAATATTAAAAGATAAATTTCTTAATATATGTGAAAACAACCAAAAAATAACTTATTTTGGACTAGAGGGAGTATTAATTTTAAGCTCACATATCAGTTCTCACCAATCAGTAAATAATTCTGAAGGTGTTTGGAACATAAGAATTGTAAAATTCAAAAAAATGGTATAAAAAGAATTCAAGTAAAATGGTATTTGAAATTTAGAGTAGTGTTTGAATATACATTTCAGTTTGGATTGTTTTTGAAGTTTTGTGAGTGATTTGAGTGAAAATTCTGAAAAACAACTTTTTGCAGTTTTTCAAAATGCATCTTCAAGTGAATATTTGAAATTTTATGAACAAGCGTTAATTTCGAAAGAAAGTGAATTTTTTTTTGAAAAAATTCTTCCATCAAATTTTATGTCCAAACGGGCACTTAGTACCACGTTATCCCTTGTTTGGTTACTAATCCTGAGATAAGTTATCTCAGGATTAAAAATACTATTGCAACAACATATACATATCAGAGGGTGAAATAGTAATCTCAGTATAAAAGATATTGACAAAAGGATTAGTACAACATACCAAATAATCAATAAGAAATAATCTCAAAATAATTAATTACAACATAGTTAATATAATTAATTCCAAAATAACTTGTTTTCAAACCAATTACTTATTACCTTAAAATTTAGGATTAAAGAGAGCAAGAGTTTTAAAATCAATTTTGAGATAGAATATGGCTCACAGCGTGAAAGAATAGATTCTGTACATAATGATGTTGTTTAATTTAGAGATCATATATCTTAATGCTTACTATACTTGACGTCATTAATTCCCAAAGTTTGCCTTTAACTCTTACAAGATTAGGGATCTTAAACATATTTAACACCTTATCAATTGTCATGATATCAACTTCATTACTTCTTAATCGATTTATTTCTTGTTTGGTTACTAATTTTGAAATAAGTTATCATAGAATTAGAATTCAAATAGTACCGGGATAACTAAAATCTCATGATAAAGCAGTATAATTAATGATGTCATAAATAATACGACATATCAAATAATCAATAGTCAATAAAAAATAATAATAGAATAATTAATACCAGCATAACTAATCTCGATATAACTCATTTCAGCGTAACAAATTTCAACAAAACTCAAACTAGTCCGAAAAATATATTTTTCATATCAAACATGGAGACTAAAAGTGTACCACTCTATTAAAGAATATGAACTATTAGTGTTCTATGTGAAGAAAAAGAAAACAGGACTAATTTGAGTTAAAGTAAAAAAATACTAGACTATTTTGAGCCTTTTCTCTTTTGAAATCAAACAATCTCATAGAATTTAAATCTTGTATTCGCTTAGGACCTGTGTTCCGGGAGAGGGAGAAGTTAGAAAAATTACCAACTTGACCCTTTCGCCATACACAAGAGTTTAATGCAGAAGGCCTAACAAATTGGAACCTTTTTTTTTTGGGTGGAGGGGGGGGGGGGTTAACAAATTGGAAGTCGTGCAACTACTATTTAAATTATGGCCTTACTGCCACTAGCTATCCCGTTTTTTTTCCTAATTATTACGGATTTTCAATTTTCAATCAGCTGAAAATTGGAAAGTCCCGTCAAGTAGAATACATTTAAAAACCATCAAAGGATGTGGTGCAGTGGATAAGACTGTTCCTTCCTTAATTAGTAGTTTCGAGTTCGAGTCCCGAGTATGGAAAAATTCTTGGTAGGGAACGCTTCCCCCCGAATGGGACCCTACGCAGCGTGAATTCGGATATAGTCGAGCTCCGATGCGGGTACCGAATACCGGCTGGGAAACCAAAAAAAAAAAAACATTTAAAATGGGGCATTTGCGCCCATACCCGCTTTTTGGGTCACGTTTTAACTTATACCCGTTTTGCAAAAAAAATTACAAGCGTACTCGCTTTTCGCATAAACTTCAGGCATACGGGCTTGAAGTGACAAAGACAATCACACAAAACTTCAGCATTCTAGGCTTTTTCAAAACTTCAGCAGAAGTGCTGAAGTTATTTAGTTCATTTGTAAAAACTTCAGCACTAAATAAGCTGAAGTTTTGCACAGGTATCAGGAAGGCGACGCCTGAAGTTGTAAAAATTAGGATATAAGTTAAATAATTTTAAAAATTAGGTATAAATTAAATGGGGACGACCAAATAGGACACCCCGCACAATTTTTACATTTAAAAATACATTTGCCACTAGTGGAACCGCAACTTATTTTATTGGCCCAATAAAACATAGAAGCACAAAATGATTCGGCTAGCAAATCATTGTTTAATGATTTCACACAACACAAGAGAACATGACATGTTTACAACAATAACCATAAGTAAGCTTTAGATTCACAATTACAAATTTAATAGGGTTTCTAAGTATTTGAGGTACCGATGGCAATAAACAGAGGTCAAATTACTTCATTGACCTTGATGATCTCAATTTCTCAATTCTCGTCTTCAAAATTATTTAATATACAGAATAATTCCGTTTTCTTTAATTAGGAAATCACTTGTCCAGCATTATGGATTAATTTTGCTGCTACCTATTGATATATAGGTAAAAAGGCAAGAGGTTTCGGAGGAGGAGACAAGGCAGTTGGATATATACATAAGCATAAGTAATGACAAGGCAGTTGTTATTGGACGATTTCGTTGTAAATATTCTTTTCTTGACAATTTAAACTCTTACTTCTCCTAAAAGAATATCGAAACTTGGTCTAAGTTTTGTTGGCAGAAATGTTGGTTCTTGATGTAAGAAATTAAGGGATATAATGGGGAAGATGACGAAAAAATAAAAGGAGTACACTGAACTAGATGTAAAAGGAATCGAAGCTCAAAATTAAATATTATTTTACTGTATTTGGACTATAATTTATAAGAGAAATACTAACTTAAAAGACTTAAAAATCAGCACAAAATCTGCTGAAAATAACAAACTCCAAGAGATTAGTTTACTCCTAAAGACTAGTTCAAAATTATTTCAAATTCAAACTAAATTACTGCAGCAAATAACTTATAAGCTGAAACAGTAAAATAATTTTACTATTTTCAGCTTCTAAAGCATATTTCAAACACTCCTCCTTGCTTTTGAAGATGTAAATTTTGAATTTGTGCCTTGTAAATCTTTAACTAAAAGTGACTTTGTACGTAAATCTGCCACTTATCTTTAGAGTTACAGTAAATCGAATTCACTTTTCTACTTTGCTGCATCTCATGATTGTCAATGAAATAAGTTGGCTCTTTTTTTTTTTTTTTTTGCTTCATTTGCTCTTGCCTTGAAACTTGTCAACTTTCTTTCAGATTTTGTTTTTATGAAATATTGGCAAGTTCTTCTTTGTCTCATTTTTACATATATCCTTGGTTGGAGGATTATATGCACTTTGTAGATTCTTTTGGCTCCATTCTTCCGATCATCTTCTGTTGGATCAAATGAGAAGTTTTTATCTCTAATTTTAATTTTTAAAATATCAAGTCCAGTTGCATCATAAATGAAATAATGTTTATTTTCAAATGATACTTTAAGTCCCTCTCCCATTAGTTGTCCAACACTCAATAAATTTTAATCAATTTTAGGAACATAAAGAACATTTAAAATTTTCTTAGTACCTGAATTTGTTGCAATTGCAATAGTTCCTTTTCATTTAGCAAGAATATAATCACAATTCCTAATTCTAACTTTCTTATTTCCCATATACGTGAATTCTTTGAAAAGATTTCTATGATATGTTATGTGGTTTGTACAACCACTATCAATTATTCAAAAATAAGATTTTTTGGTTGAAAGAAGAGTTGCCACAAACAAGTGATCTTCTTCTTCATTGGCGACTTGGGCTTCTGCTTCATGTTGTTGAGATTTGCCTTCGCAAATTACAGCTTCATGACCAAGTTGGTTGCGGATTTTGCACTTTGCATCTGGCCTCTTCCAACATTTGAATGGTGGATGACCTTTTTTGCCACAGTGCTGACAAGGTGGGTAATTTCTCTTTGCATTATTACCGTTACTTTGAGTTTTGCGGTTGGCTGTCAAGGCTCATTCAACCATACCATCTTACCTCATAAGTCTCCTTTGGTCTTGTGCCTACAATGTTTTTATCAATTTTGCCAAGGTAATCTTAAATAGATCCTTTTTATTTTCCTAGGTAGTTATAGATACTTCATATTTTTCAGGCACCGTAACAAGAATTTTTTCAACAATTCTTGAAACTTTTTATCTAGTACCAAGCAACCATATCTTGTTAACAATGCCAAGCAACTGATCTGAGTATTCTTTGACGGTCTCAGATTTTTTCATTTTCTGCAACTTGAATTCCCTTATTATTCAACACCTTCTTGCCTCATATTTTTCATCTCCTGTATATTCTTCCTTCAGATAACCCCAAATTTCTTTTGTTGATTTGAAAGCCATAACTCTCGTGAAAATTATTGCAGACACACCAACAAATAAAGTTGCTTTCGCCTTTTGATTTTCTGTTTTTCTTTTCCTTGTGACTTTTGGTTTGGGCCACAGTGGGATTGTTAGACAGCGGAAGAACATCATAATCCTCTTCCACAGCCACCCAAAGATCTAAAGCCTCCAAGTAAGTCTCCATTTTCACTGCCCACAATTGGTAATTTTCACCATCAAAGACTGGAGGAGCCAATTGAGAAAGACTCGTTTCAGTCTCCATCTCACTCAAGAAAAGATTTTACTTAGGTCCCTTAAGAAGATGGCTCTTGATACCAATTGTTGGTTCTTGATGAAAGAAACTAAGGGAAATAATGGGGGAAGATGACAAGAAAATAAAAAGAGTATACTGGAATAGATGTAAAAGGAACAAAAGCTAAAAAATCTATATTATTTTACTGTATTTGGATTACAATTTATAAGAGAAATACTAACTTAAAAGACCTAAAAATCAGCACAAAATCTGCTGAGAATAACAAACTCCTAAAGACTAGTTCACTCATAAAGACTAGTTCAAAATTATTTCAAATTCAAACTAAATTACTGCAGTAAATAACTCTTAAGCTGAAACTGTAAAATAATTTTACTATTTTCAGCTTCTAAAGCATATTTCTAACAAGAAAACTATATATTGTAGGGAGCTTGGATGTAACTAGCTTTAAATTGAGCACCATGACTCCAAAACTTCTAAAAGATTGTAAGAACACCAGTTCACTAGCCAGTATTACTTGGCAAACAAAGGCAATGTTCATTATTGGTGAAGACATCTACTGGCTGGGGAAAGGTATTATAGCCCACAAGGGGGGTAACATAGCCCCAAAGATTCTGACCCAAAGGCAGTGTATTAGGGACATATGGTATTGGTTCACTTAAGACATGTACTTGCGTGGATATGATTTATTCATAGTAAAAGATAGTACTCCTTCTGTTTCAATTTAT
Source organism: Nicotiana undulata (assembly GCA_005239495.1). NCBI lineage: Eukaryota > Viridiplantae > Streptophyta > Magnoliopsida > Solanales > Solanaceae > Nicotiana > Nicotiana undulata. The sequence continues at coordinate 75,646 of ML294872.1, read as the reverse complement.
GTGAAGTTATTTGGCTGAACACGCAATTTAAGAAAAAAGAGAAGATTTTTGAATTTGTGGTGTAAAATAAGGCACATATAGTTTGTGTGTCTATAACTAATTGCATAAAAGTAAATTGTTTCCAAATAAGGAAAAAGGTCATTTTTTTGGCACGGACTAAAAAGAAAGTTGACATAAATTGAAGCGGAAGGAGTATATGATTCCACTCACCAAGTCTTAGGAATCAATTGTCGCCCATACTTGTACGCAAACTTCTTTCTCATTGTTCCGTTTTTGTTGACCAGCAAAATCGAAAACTTTTGGTGATTCTTGCTTATAAATATTAATTATTCTGGAGAATTAAACAATGGCCTCTCCTTGTGGTGTAGAAAACTGAAAACTCTTTATGTGTGACCGAAGAGAAACGTCTCGATATCTATCTTGTGATGAACAGTTTGTGCCCTCTGGTAGGATGATAATGGTAAAGTTGTCTCCGTGTGGCCTATAGGTTATAGGTTCGAGCTGTGAAATTAGCTATTGATACTTGCATCGGGGTCGGCTGCCTACATCACACTATACATGTTTAACGGGACGGGTTAATCCGTTTCCAGATCGGCCCAGTCCATTATTAATCTGGACCGGCCCAGACCGGTAGTTAGGGGGCCGGGTGGGCTGGGTATGGGGGGTTGGTGCGTATAAAAAAATAATATGGTTAACCGGACTGATCAAACCCGGTAAATGAAAAATACTGTTGAACCGGTTAACCAGACCGGTTCAACGACTATTTTCTAAAACTTTTTTTTAAAGGCATTTGACCGTTGGCAACGGTCAACTTCAAATTTGGTCGTTGCCCAACAGATATTTTGCAAGAATAGCCCTTTTTGGGTAATTTTTTTTTAAAAATAACACTTTTAGTAATTACTAATTCAGCCCTTTGAAAAACTATAAATACACCATCCCTCTTCTTCATTTCTTCACCCATCTCTTATTTTCTCCAACTCAAATTTTTAATTCAAGTTAAATCATGCCCCGTACTTCTAGAGTGCGCTCATATGTTTGGGAACACTTTGAGGTGGCAGAAGAAAAAGAAGAAGCTCACAAAGTAAAGTGCAAGAACTGTGGTCTAGTCTTAAATCTTAGTCTAAAGTGGGTAGGCACAGACTGTTTAAGGAGGCATATGAAGAGTTGTCTTGAGCGTCCTCCAGAAATTCGTATTTAAGTTGATTTGAGACAATTTGTGTTATTTTAAAATTATTAGACGTATTTATGCTTAATGTTTTAGTTTGTTAGATTAATTTGAAGTATTATTAAGCAATGAAAATTTAGTTTTACTCTTTTTTCGTTAATTAGTTGTTGTTATATGTAAACTTTAATTTGTAAGTTTGAAATATAAAAAAACTTGCAAATTACAAGTGCAATTATTTTTCATCTTCATTGTATTCTATTATCTTAAATTCTCAATGAATCAAAACTTCAAATATAAGGATTTTAAAGCCTTTGCTCCTTTTATTCGAACACTCTTTGTATAAGATTGTTTTTTGTTTTATATTTTTATTTTATATTTATATAAATTACTATAGTTATACAAAATACAAAAAAATATAAATAACAGTAACCTAGCCCGGACTGGCCTCTTGGACCCGTAACTGTTCCGCTTCATTTTTTACTTAGTGGACCCAGACCTGTTAAGGCCGGTTTGAAAAAATCGATAACCGGCCCGGATTGGAAATCGATCGGTCACCTTTTTTTCTCATCCCCGCCCGGCTCACCCGTTAAACATCTTTACATCACACCCCCTTGGGTGCGACCTTTCCGCAAACCCTGTGTAAACATGGGATGCTTCGTGCATCGCGCTGCCCTTGTTTGGTGGTATGTCAATGCAATGTTGAATACTACTGCCCCAGTGATCTGTAACGGAGACCGAATGGTAAGGCTGTACAGTGGGCCGACCTGGCCTAGGCCCGCTAGCCCATATGGGTAATGGGCCTAAACGGGCCGGTCCGTTTAAGCCCGGGACCATTTGGTCTTTGAGCCCATGTGGGTCGGTCCTCACCCTTGAGCCCGGGACCGGCTGCCTAAGTGGGTCGGTTCAACCGGTCCTAAACGGGCCCAAACGCTATTAGAAGAGTTTTTAATCCTACTTATAAAGGATGGCTTCGCACAACCGTAAAGAGCGATATTTATAAATATAAACATGAATATGAATAATATTTGCGCTATTTATTTACTCATATAAATTGTCGTGTTGCTATTACTACTTATATTGGTAGAAGTGGTAATGACTGTGATTATCTTACTGTTACCAGTCATTAGATTGATAAGGATTGGATAATGCAAAAGCGCATTATTACTTATAGAATAATTAATTCACGTTACACAGGGAAGTTTATTGCTAGCACAGTTACGGATATTTGTAGATATTTGCATTAGAGATAAAATAATGTCAGTTTCAATGGATAATGCTTCTAGTAACACTAATGTTATAGTCATGCTTACCACTACACTAAATCCTGCATTTAGTAATATTTTTCATGTTAGATGTATTTGTCATATTTACCATTTAATCGTCGGTGATGTTATGAAAATTTTAAATGTTGAAATTGAAAAGGTTAAAATGGCTCTTAACTGGCTTTTTTATTCAAACCGTAGAAGTAGACTTAGAGAATATTTTAAAAGATGCGATGAATTTGGCCTAAGAGAAAGAAAGGTTCCTAAACCTTGTCCAACTAGATGTAATTACATGTATGAAAGTTTAGTTGTTGCATATGAATATAGAAACCCAATAAACTCAACGTTTAATGCTCGTGTAGCTGATGATGATGAGCACCTTACAAATCAGGATTGAGCTAATGTTAAAATGCTTGTAGAATTTTTAAAAAAAAAAATCATATTGCTACAAATGAATTATCTAGGCAATATTATCCTACTATTTCTAACTGTTTAGTTTGTCTTGCAGAACTTGTTGGTTTGTTTAATCAATTTTCAGAGGGTGGATAATTTATGAACTTGCTATTGATTCTATGAGACAAAAGTTTAAAAATTATTTTTTCCCTATTCCCCCTATTTATGGTGTTGCTGCTGTAGACATCGAAATTTTAAGGGATCAAGCCAAATCCTATGTTAAAGATACTACAGGACTCTTGAAATTCTAGGAGTCTATTAGGGTTTCTTGGAGGTTACTCTACCCTAAACCCTAACTCGCACCTATATAAAAGGATACATATTCCCTTGAATAAGAATATCTCAGAAAAATGGAGATTATCTTGAAAGTCCCATAAACCCACGGGATATTCACAAAGAGATAAAAAAGTGGCCGGATAATTCTTGATAATCAAATAATTCAAGAAGATCCACAACATACTTCATGGATATCAAATAAATCCATGAAAGCCCGCATCATCCTACATTCGAGAAATACTTTGCTCCAACCCTCGAATCATGGCGATAATCAGGAGAGAAGAATCAAGGGAACAAACAGAATTGTACCCGCATCATTTTATCAATAAAATTATGTTTCTTCATATTTATATTATGGTTGCAATTTATTTTTGTATCACATATAATTTGTTGCAAACAAATTGGCACGCCCGGTGGGACAATCTCTACCTCTCATCTCAACTTTTCAATAACCAAAGTTCAAGAACAACAAAATGGCTTCCAAGAAAATCTTTTCCAGTTCAACTTCCACCAAGGCTGCTAATTTCAGGTTCTATGCCGATGTGGTAAACATACTTGAAGTTACCTTTGGAAGCTTTGGACCAGTTACGAGGAGCAAAGCAATCTCGTTAGGGCAAAAAACACCCCAAGTGTCGTCCGCATCTACCCTTGTTTTTAGATCTTCATTCTCAAAAGGAGAAAGATCTTTCACAAACGCACCGGAAGGAGGAAGCGATGTTGCTGAAAAGATCAAGAAAACTCTTGCTCTGCTTGACCTCTCCGGATCCAAGCACTCTTCTGTGAAGGAAGATGATGAAGATTCAAGTGATGGATCCTCCCCACTTACACCACATAGCGTGAGCCAATCAAGGATCAATCTATGTGAAAATACATGCTGTCACACCTCCTTTTTCACCTGGTAAGGGTAATAAGGGATTTTTTCCACTTTAAGTGACATTATTCGATTTTGGGATTTATTTTATTCAGAGTCGCCACCCGGATTTTTTACGGTGTTCCGGACACCATTTATTTATTAAAAATCCCAAACCGAGGAATTTTGACTATGTATAAATTGTCTGCGAACCAGAAATCCGGGTAAGGAATTCTGTTAACTCGGGAGAAGGTGTTAGGCATTCCCGAGTTCCGTGGTTCTAGCACGGTCGCTTAATGATTAAACTTGGCCTAAATTATTTTAATTACTGCTTTTATACCTATGTGCATTTTTTATATTTTACCGCTTTTATTATTCACTTGTATTTGAAGAGTTATTTTAAGTCGGGTCACGTATCCGTAAACCCGTTTAGTTTTGATATGTCAAAAATCATGTCACGCGTACGTGTACACAATTCATCACATTTGATTTATTCAAGAAAATAGTCAAAGTCGTGCGAGCGCGTACTTTTGGTTTTATTTTTGAAAATCGAGATCACGTCACGCGAACATGTACGCGAATCACGATAGTAGTTTAAAAAGTCGCGTCTAAGAGCATTTTTACGAGTGTTTATTTTAATCTTTATTTGTGTTACGTAAACGTATACACAATTTTAAGAAAAAGTCTATTTAGTTACTAAAAAATTATATCTATTCAAATTTACGCAAATGTAGACCTTAGTTTTATTTTGAAAAATTATAATTATGTCACGCAAAGGTGTACGTAATTATAATAAAACAAAACATGAGAACTATTAATTACTCATAGGCTTTGGCTTTTCCCAACTCTAATAACCCAGATCCATTCACTAATCTGAAACCAACAGTAAAGTATACTTATCTTAATCAAACTTAATTAATAATAGGCAAATTAAGTAACAATGATCAAAGGGAATTCCAGTCAAACAAACATGCTCACAATCTCACACATACACGCAACATACATCATTTCAACCAAATTAATACTGAAGTTTGAAGATAAAGCCAAGAGTAAAAAATGGACCTCTATTGCTGCACATTTCACCGTGTACAATGAAGGAAAATTTTCAAAGCGGAAGGCAAGACGAGCTACTGTGGCGAACCTCGAACCAATGACGGAAACTCGAACGGAAAACCTTGAAACTGGCCGGAAAAGTTTTTTTATAAACAAAGAGAAACAGCTGGATCTGTCATATCTAAACTCGTCCGACATAGAAGTAAAGCACACATGACTAATGGTGCTGCAACAGGCGCCAATTTTTATTCATTCATCGTGGACGATCCCGGGAGGTGGAGTTGCGACGACGGCTTTTTTTCTGTGGTGTTTGTCGCCGCGTTTTGTGCCTTAGGGAAGGTGGTCTTAGGGGTGACGGCCGTGTGTTTTGAGAAAGAGAAGGATGGTAAGAAGGAGCGGCGGTGCTGTTGAGATTTTTGGCTGGATTGCTCGCCGGCGTTGGATTTCACAGCTGGTTTTGGCCAGCTTTTATGGTGTTGACGAAGAAGATGGTGAGTGAGGACAAAATCAGTGGTCGCCGTCGTGACGGCGGTCGTCCGGCGAGTCTGAGCGACGATTGAAACTAGTGAAAAGTTATTTGTTCATCTTCTTTGTTTCTGTTTTTGTGTTTCTTCACTCCTAACCTTTCTGGATGTCTGAAACTTTTTGAGCCTTTTAGGAATAGGTTGTATTTTGTTTCTTCGGGGGTGGTGGCGGGTCTCTTTTATTCTTTGTTAATGAGGAAGAAAGGAGTTAGCCATGGTGAAAGTGAAGAAGAAGGT